>APFE030186994.1:58104-116450 GCA_000404065.3 Pinus taeda | reverse complement strand
ATATCTATTTAGTTGTTAATGTAGAAAACTTGAGACTATATGAACCTTCATTGATTGAAGATCCCAAAGAGCAAATTCAGTTGCCTTCTATTGATGATCTGTTGCATGAATATCTCAATGAGTTGCAGGAAGACACAGTTCTGGACAGGAAGGTGAGAACTACGCGACGAGGGGATGTTGAGTACTTGAGAATCAGACTCAAAGGTTCAAAACCAAGCAATGCATGATGGATAGAAATTGGACAAGTGAGGACGCTGTATCCTCACTTGATCGATGCCTAAAAACCAACTTTTGGTGGTCCCAAAGCTTTTCAGTGGGAAGGCGTGATCCAAAATGGATCTTAAAACCCTCTAAGTCTTCAAAAACTTTTCAGTGGGAGGTGTGATCCAAAATGGATCCTAAAACCATCTAAGTCTTCATATACTTAAACACTATCGCAAGGGAAAAACATTAGCAAATGGTCGAAAACACTATCGCAAGAGAAAAACATTAGCAAATGGCAGAAAACACTATCACAAGGGAAAAACATTAGCAAATGGCGGAAACACTATTGCACAGGAAAAAATGAGAAATGGCGAAAATAGAGTTAAGAGGGGGCTAAATCAACATTGCACATGAGTCGTTGGATCGGATCGATTAACTGTCTAGATCTAATCAGTATATCAAAATCGGAGGTGGCAAGCGGAGTTTATCAGAGGTGGCCTTATGGAAATTGCGATAGCAATCAGTGCTATTAAATGAGGGCCATTGATCAAGCACGCAGATCAACGGTCTAGATCTACTCGCAATATCGCATCGCTAATACACACACAGAAGGACTTAACCCGCAACTCGAAGGTTAGGTAATATGTGATTACGATATATCGCATCGCAACGATACAAAGGAGCAGGGCCGATACAATATGCGACTTGCGATAGCTGGACCCGACGGGTTTTATGGATGCAAATTAACATATTTTGAGTTATGGTAAAAAGGGTTTTTCTATGTATTTTTGCATTTTCGTTAAAAGAACGAAATACAAAGGAAATGCGCCCGGAGCGATAAAACGGACCCGAAAGGTTTACGCATGCAGCTTTGTATTGTTTGAGTTCCGTAATGAGCGGGATTTCGGGCAGGCCTCAGGTGGTAAGTGGTATTGGATGGGATCCACCCGATCCCATACACTAGATGACATGTAGCTTGGTGTCAGAGAGATAAAACCGCCTTTTCGAGGGGGTAATCTCCATACGCATAAGCCGTCCGAAATGAATATCAACCGTTGGATCAAAGATCACATAGATCAACGGTGGGCTTGCGATAGCGATACAAAAGCGGATCTGATGGAATTGTAGGGCGGATTCAATAATATTTGAAGTCCGGTAAAAAAGAGTTTTTGCGGGTTTTTCAGTGTTTTTAGTGTATTTCTCTGTGTAAACAGAGAAACATATTCCTGGGGATTTTAACTGCAGCAGTGGTCCTTTCTGTTTAAAAACAGGTGGCCACCATACTTGAAGGCTTTTTACAATGATTCTTTAACGCTCAAAGGGGATTTTAACAGACAGAGGCTGGGAGCTAGAGAGCCCGAAAGGGGAAATGAACAGACAAGTGTCGATAAGCTTAAAAGCCACTCAATGTTAGAGATAGAGTAGGCAGTTGCTAATACATAGAGAAAAAAGAAGACAAAGAGCGAGAGGGAGAGTCTTTGTACTCATAAATACTTGAGGGATTCAAGTAAAACCCTGTTGTTTGTCCCTGTTGTGCTGAGACTCGATTTGAGCTCACACTTGTAAAAATATGCTCTTGAAGACATAATAGAGAGGTCACCACTGAAAGCTGGACCAAGAGACGTAGCCCAAGAGTTTTGGGTGAACTCCTTGATTATTTGTTGTGTTGATGTGTGTGTGTCTGTTATGTTTCTCTAACTGCTCATTGCCTATATTATTCGTAATCTTTTCGATCCATTACACTAAGTAATATAGGCATTCTTGCACATGAGTCTGTAATACCTTAACATTGATTTAAGATCACATTTCAGATCAAGAAGGCCATGTGAGTTTCCCTTGAGAGGGATCTTGAGCTACATGCGAATGAAGAACTTTTAGTTCCAAAGGTTGAGGAGCCTCAAATTGATGTGGAGCATCCACATGTAGAGGATCCGGGAGTGGAGACATCCACTTAGGCAAAGTCTTATAGAGAGGGAAGAAAGCGGATTAGAGAGGCTGACAGATTGTTGGATGATGCATGGGAGAATGTGGGAGCACCCATTTCTCAGCACAGGTAGAGGAGGTCTCCTAAGAGGTACACTGGATACATGGATCTTATGAGCGAATCTGTTGTGACAGAGCCATCTTCCTTTAAGGAAGCAGTGAAGCAACCAGTTTGGGTTCATGCCATGGTGGAGGAGTACGACTCCATAGTTAGTAATAGTGTTTGGGATGTGGTCCTGAGACCAAAGGACAAGTCAGTGGTGAGCTCCCATTGGCTTTACCAGGTAAAGAAAGTTTGCAGATGGTAGTGTGGAGAAGCATAAGGCTAGATTTGTGGCCCGTGGCTTTTCACAGGTAGAAGGGATTGACTATGATGAGACCTTTGCTCCTATTGCAAGGTACTCGTCAATCATATCTATATTTCCACTATCAACACAGATGGGTTGACCGTGATTCGCATGTGTGCAGACTCAAGAGAGCGTTGTATGGGCTGAAGAAAGCATCTTGTGATTGGTACACCAGGATAGATAGCTACTTCACCAGGTTGGGCTTCATGAAGAGTGAAGCGGATGTGAACCTATACCACATAGTGGTGGAAGGTAAAATGTTGATCGTTGTACTTTATGTTGATGATCTCATATTGACAGATGATGATTAAGTGATCAAGTCCTGCAAGGAGGACCTTGCAAGAGAGTTTGAGATGAAGGACATGGGGCTCATGCATTGCTTTCTTGGCATGGAGGTATGGCAGGGAGATGGGGAGTTCTTTGTGTCTCAGGGAAAATATGCCAACAAGTTACTCAGGAGATTTCGCATGGAGAGCAACAAGAGAATGGAGACTCCTCTTGCAGGTAACTGGAGGAAGGAGGATGCTACTTCAGGGGAAGTAGTGGAAACTACTATTTATAGGCAACTTGTGGGTTCACTCATGTACTTGGTGAACACATGACTGGATATGTGCTATGCAGTTAACCAGCTTAGTCAAGCGATGGTTAGGCCTACCAAGCTATATTGGAAGGTGGAAAAGCATGTGTTGAGATACCTCAGGGGCACTTCTCAGTATGGATTATGGTGTAAACAGATAGAGGGAGTGAAGCTTCAAGGCTTCACTAATGCAAATTGGGTAGGGAGTCCATCCAACAGGAAGAGCACATTAGGAGGGATCTTTAGTATTGGGATAGCGACAACTTCTTGGTACAACAGGAAACAAAGATTGATTGCACTCAGTTTGGTAGAGGCAGAGTACATGGTTGCAAGTCAAGCAACATGTGAGGCCATCTGGACAAGGAAGATCTTGGTTGGTTTGTTTGGTCAGCAGACGGATCCAACTGTGACTCACTGTGACAATCAGAGTTGTATCAAACTCTCTGAAAATCTAGTTTTTCATGATGGGCCCAAACATGTTGATATCCCATCTCGTCATCTCAGAGATTGCGTATTGAAGTAGATTATATTGTTAGAGTACATTCCCACGAAGGAGCAAGATGCTGACATTTTGACAAAGGAATTTTCAAGGTGCAAATTCGATTTTCACAGAAACATGATCAGGGTAGTTGATAATCCCTTTCTTGTTGAGAGGGAGTGTTGAGAAATGGAAACAAGAAATTCCAGTTTAATCTGCCCTTGAATTAAATTGAATTAAAATCGAATTATATTCCAATAGTAACTTGTAAATAGTTAATTAAGTTTAATTAATTAATTAGCTTAGGAATTTCAAGTTGGAAGTCTTTCTATAGTCATGTATATGTTCTCCCTAAGTTTTAGGGGTCCAAAATGAGTTTAAATTGAGTTGGAAATTAGATCACTTAGTTTACTGAGTTAAGTTCAGTTAATTAGTTCCAAACTATTTAAGGAACTAATAGAGAGTTAACAGTCAGTTGGTGCACTAGTGCATCCACTAGTGTCACTCTAGTTAACTAAATATTTCCTCATTAGAAACTCATGCATGTCGATTCTAAGAAAGACCCAGTTGAGACTAGTGTAGGGACAATGTACTATAAGTTATATTATTTACTGGAGTGTAAATATCATACATGCATAAGAGATTGATCCTATGTTTGGGTTGTGCAGTTTTGGAAGCATGAATTCCCTTTAAATACGAGCTATTCATCCTAGGAATTACGCAAGAGATTAAGGGCTTAGAGAGTTGCTAAATAGGCTAAGGATTTGGCTTGAGCTAGCTTGTGAGCTGAGAAAGTTGAGCATACTTGTGCAAAATTGTTCTAGTGAGAACAAGCTTTGTATCTTTACTCATATTTCTAATATATGCAATACAGATAGTGGGGTTTTGAGCAATGGCTTTCCCGAGACACATCTTGTGTTATGTGCCATTGATTTATCGTCTTTTTGTTCATATTGTTTTCATCGATCTATTGGCTTCTGCTGGTTGAAAGTAGAAGTAGATTTTTGTCTTGTGCTTTAGTAAATTGCACGAGCTTGTGAATCTACAAGATTTTCTACATGTAGAATTTCCTGGAGATTCACAAGTTCATGCAATGTACTAAAGCAAAAGAAAAGAATATGCTTCTACTTTCAACTAGCGGAAGCCAATAGATCGATGAGAACAATATGAACAAGAATAAGATAAATCAATGGCACATAACACACTTTTTATCTGGGGAAAGCCACTGTTCAAAACCCCTACTATCTATATTGCATTAATAAAAAATCTGAGTGAAAATACAAAGCTTTTTCTCACTAGAACAATTCTTGCAACTCTCTGCTCACAAGCTAGCTCAAGCCAAACCTTACCCTATTCTGTTACTCTCCAAACCCCTATTTCCTTTCGCCCTTGGTCAAAGAATTTGGATGAGTGCAATATTCTCTGCTCAACCTTGAGCTTAACCTGCACAAGTATTTCCTATGCTCCGCCCGATGACTTCCTTTGGCCAATACTTAGCCAAATTTCCAAGCCTCCAAGCTTCTAATTCTTTGCACAATTCCTGAGAGAATTAACTTCTATTGAAAGGGAAATTCCTCATCCATAACTGCACAATAAAAAATTAGGTCATTCTCTAATTGCATGCATGATATTTACGACTCAGTGAATCATACAACTGATAATACACTGTCCTTGCACTTTAGTCTCAATTGGGTCTTTCTTAGAATCGACATGCATAAGTTTTTGATGAGGGAATCTTCAATTAACTAGAGTGACACTTGTGGATGCACTAGTGCACCAATTGACTGTTAACTCTCTATTAGTTCCGTAAATAGTTTGGAACTAATTTAACTGAACATAACTCAGTAACTGAGTTATCTAATTACAACTCACAATTAAACTCATCATGGACCCCTAAAACTTAGGGAGAACATATACATGACTGCAGAAAGACTTCCAACTTGAAATTTCTAAGTTAACTAAATCAACTTAACTTAGATAACTATTACAAGTTGTTATGAGAAAATAATTACAATTTTAATTCACTATTTAATTCAAGAACAAATTAAATTGGAATTTTTGGATTCTATTTTTAACATTTCTTGTTGCTATTTTCAAAATTAAATATTGATGATCTAAGTCACCTTAAAATGTGCCAAATCCCTTTGGAAACAAAGTTCCACATTTAAAGTTTTTTTTTGTAAACTTAGTGGGACTACATCTTCATCATGGTTTTTTTTGGTAAGCTTAGTGGGACTACATCTTCATCATGTCCAATATATCACATGGATCGTCAACATCTTCATCATGTCCAATATATCAGATGGATCGGGGTCATGGTTTTTTTTGGTAAGCTTAGTGTTTGGTAAGCTTAGTGGGACTACATCTTCATCATGGGGTCATGGTTTTTTTTGGTAAGCTTAGTGTTTGGTAAGCTTAGTGGGACTACATCTTCATCATGTCCATCGGGGTCATGGTTTTTTTTGGTAAGCTTAGTGTTTGGTAAGCTTAGTGGGACTACATCTTCATCATGGGGTCATGGTTTTTTTTGGTAAGCTTAGTGGGACTACATCTTCATCATGTCCAATATATCAGATGGATCGGGGTGGAGAATTGATTTCACATCAATGAGTGCCTTAACAAAGCACCCATCTATAATTTCACATCAAGAAGTTATTGTAAGAATTCTATTAAATTTAATGTTCCACATTTAAAATTATCATCAACTAAATAGTTTTTATTCTCTTATTAGCAAAGCCTAACCTTGAGGGCATCAAGGAGAATTGAGCTCATGACCTCCCATTAACAATGATACTTTTAGCAACAAGAACTCGACCAATTAATACTACTACTAATAATATCAGAGCCAAATACAAACATCTAATTGGTATATGTGTAGGCTAACGAGGCTTCAAATTTGCCCGAAAAACAATGAAAATTCAGTAAAATTTTGATAAAATCCAACATAAATTTTGGTAAATCAACTGTAAGTTTTAGGATTTTGGGTGCCGTAGGGGTTTTTGATGGTGCTGAATCCATTTCTGCCATAAAAACATAATTCAAACAATCCTACTATCATATTTTTTGAAAAAAAATTAATCAGATTCCAACAATATTTTTATTCGAAAAAAAATTTACCACCTGAATATACAACACCATTAAATTTACTACTTGAATAAACAACACGAACGATTAGTATTGAAACCTCCTATTTATAAGACAAAAAATCTACCTTTACGCAACTATTTAACCATTAAAACTTATATAAAAATACATACACTCTACCTCATTCCACCTCAAATTTATAATTTCCTAAAAACAAACCACATACTATTAACGGTTAAACCTATAAAAACGGTAAATATCTTATACGCTAGAAGATTATCTACCACCAACCTATTTTTCAATAAAAACACAGAACCACAAAAATAAAATAAAATAAAATAAAATATTACATTTTAGAAAATTATTTTTTAATAAAAGCGAAGAGAACACCTTGCTCTCACCAGCAATGACTCTCCGTGGAGAAAGGGAGAACACCTCAATTTCGCCCACCAGGTTGGCCATACCAGCTATTGAATTTCACTAGATTTACAACCCGAAGATCCATAAAAGATTCCAACAACAAAAACCTTTGTAATTTTGCGAGGCCCAAGTGGACAGTCCATGGTTTTTGGTCCAGGTCATTGCCACGTGTACATGGCTCCATCCCAATCACAAACCTCCACCGCATTTTGACGGAGACGATATGGGCCAGACTTAGCAACACACGCTGATTCCACACTATAAAGCCTCAGTTCGCCAAGCGCATCTCAAACCCCAGCTAAGATAAAACGCGCTGTTTCTTTTCAGGCATGACCTGCGCATTCTTCCGATCTCTCTCCCTGTAAAGATTCATACGAAGCCGAGAAGAGGATTCCTGCAACGAGCAGCGATTACGTTTGATAAGGGTAAGTACGAGCAGCGATTACGTTTTATAAGGGTAAGTACGAGAGTTTAGGCTTGATAAGAGTAAGTACTGAACTATACATACATGCATCGATTGTAATTGCAAATAGTATTCCTAATAATGTCATCGGGTGAAGTTGGAGGAGGGGAGCAGAGGTATTTCTGCCATCAGTGTGAAACTGTAATAACACCCATTCGAGAGGAGTTGGAACTCATATGCCCTCTCTGCCATGGAGGGTTTGTTGAGGAAATGGAGGGTCACGATAACCCAGTCCACGTCAATTTGGCCGGACAAGGTGTTGGAGGAGGAACAGGAGGAGGGTTTGAGGCATGGCATGCTGCAGGAGGAGGGAATCCCCTTGTATTCGGCGGTGGCGGAGATGGAGGAGAGGAGTTGATGAACCACATAATGGAAAACCTCACCAGTTTCTTCCATCAGGGTGCGGGTGCAGGTGCAGGTGCAGGTGCAGTTGCAGGTGCGGGCGCGGGTGCAGGTGCAGTTGCAGGTGCGGGCGCGGGTGCAGCTGCAGGTGGAATTGGAAGAGGGCCACTGAGTCCAATGATGATGATGCAGGGTCGCTTGCAGAACTTGTTAGGTGGAGGCGGTGGTGGTGGCAACATACAGATCATTTTCGAAGGAGGTGGGGGAGGAGGAGGAGAAAGGCTGGCTGGTAATATCGGAGATTATTTCTGGGGACAAGGGTTGGAACAGCTGATTCAGCAGTTGGCGGAAAACGACCCAAACAGGTATGGAACCCCACCTGCCTCTAAAGCTGCTGTAGAAGCCATGCCCACCATCGTGATCACACAAGATCATCTTAATTCCGATGCCTCACAGTGCGCAGTTTGTAAGGATAATTTTGAAGAAGGTGCCAATGCTAGAGAGATGCCCTGTAAACACATGTATCATGAGGAATGTATTCTCCCATGGCTTCAGCAACACAGTACATGTCCAGTCTGTCGGTATGCAATGCCAACAGATGATTCCCAACAAGGACGCCCCACGGCAGCCCAGGCAGCACATAACCCCGGTGTTGCAAATCCCAGAGGCAATACCAATTCTGAAGGCGCTGGTGTTGGTGTAGGCGCAGGTGCAGCTCAGCCTGCTAACAATGTGAATGCTGCTGTGGGTGGTGGACGCAGGATTCGAATTCAATTCCCATGGATCCGATTCAATCCCCAAACCACCCAACAGTCACAAGCTGGAAGCAGCTCAGGCCAAGGCAACAGTGAAGAATCACCGAATAATAGTCAGGGAGATAATAATGATGGTCAGGATCATCTAATGCCAGATGCTAGACATGAAGATCTAGATTGATGTGTTAAATTATAAGCGGTAGGGCACTTTATCCTGCCTCAACCATATGAGGAAAATTTGTGCTTATCATCTTTTTTTATTTTTCTGCAGGTAAAATTCATTTTAGTCTCATTTTTACGTTTATGCTGTGAGTTATGTGCAATCAATAAAACTCTAAGCAAGAGCTAAAGGTGACGAGGCATAAAAGAATTCGTTTGATAGAGATATTTACCATCTCCAATTTCTTGTACACGAGACAACAAAGGTTTATTCCTTGTAAGCAAGGCATACTGCATTTGATCTACTAGGTTCTTTACTTGTCATGTGCGGTCCTTCTTAAATATTTATTGTTATAGCCTGTCTCGCTGGACACTACATCATGAACTTTGCCTTTCAGGTTCTTCTCATGGGCATTGCTTTTGAGGATTCGATATCCATCTGTGACACATATCTTTAAGAGACAAATTTATGGATTTTCACAATTCTTGTCAATTCCCTCTGTACTCTTTTTCATTTTAAGATGTTTGATATGATAAGTTTGTATATTTTGTTTCCATGTTACGGAACACATAAGAATCGGCTACTGTTAGTCATCTGTAATTATAATGTTCTTCGAGGTACATTCCTTTTCTTAGATCTCAGCAAGTCTGCTAGATTTGTGCATGATGTTTTTAGTCATTCTACAATTATTTCGCTTTTAGTAAAATCAGGTTTCAATGTGTAGGCATTAGCATTAATGGAGTCTCAGTCATCTGTAATTATAATGTTCTTCGAGGTACATTCCTTTTCTTAGATCTCAGCAAGTCTGCTAGATTTGTGCATGATGTTTTTAGTCATTCTACAATTATTTCGCTTTTAGTAAAATCAGGTTTCAATGTGTAGGCATTAGCATTAATGGAGTCTCTGTAGTTATCTTATTGAAAATGCATTGTATTGAGTTTGCTAAAACACTGGAGAAAAGCAAATCTGTTACTGGACCTGGTTGGGTCTGAGGGCATGGCCTGTCCCAGTCAGACCCGGCTGGGTCTGCCAAGTTGACTCACCCAGACATACCAAGTCAAATTTGTGTTTGTTTTCTAGTGATTTTGTTAGACTGTTGGTTCTGAGGGGTTGGCCAGTCTGAGGTGTGCTTGTTTTTCCAGTATTTTTGCTGACTTTCGTGGACCATCCTTCGCAGCCTACATTCAGTTGGTCATTTTAGCTATCATCTTTGTCTATTTATGTTGCTGCTGCTGCCAATAATTAGCAAGTGTTCACTATTTACCACAACATAGGAGAAATTTCATTCAGATTTTCCATCTACCTAATTCTAGATTGTTTCTTTTCATATTTACTCATTTGCTTATTTCAATAATATGCACTTTATTTGTTATATGGTGTATTTCTATTCGACATGAATTCTCACATTTACCATTTTTTTGCACTGGAGAATGTTTCATATCTGAAGCTGTAATTGAGCTGTTATGAAACAGGCAAACTGAAGCTTTTGCTTGGTGCATTCGTTAATATGAGTAAAATGATGTAGCCATTACTCATGGGGAGGAATGGGGTCTTTAAGAAAGTGGAACAGAATTCCTTTAGTTTGACAGATATTTGAAGGGGTTTTGGTGAGTCCAAGCAGAGAGATGTGGACAGCTACCAATAGCTGAATGTTCTCCCTGAATCTAGTGGTTTTGGGAGGACCACAAACCTAATGGCTAGAAGAAGCCAAAGTCTTCTACTAAATGGGGATTTAAGGCTGACCACCAACTTTGGAATTCGTTCTTGAAGCATTTCAAAATCTGGTTAGAAGTTGATGGATGTCTTCTGCTGATTGGAAGTGCTCACAAATGGTGATTTGAAGGTGACTGCAAACTGATGGTGGTTTGCTTGTGGAACTTGGCTCTAAGGCTCAACGGTTCTTGGAACATTTACTAATTTAGCTAATTTAGCTGGAAGTTGATGTCTTTTGCTAATTGGAAGTGCTTGCAAATGGTGATTTGAAGATGTCTGCAAACTAATGCTTAACAGAATCAATAAGTCTTGTACTAATTGGTGGTTTCAGGAAGACCACAAACCAAATCACGCTGACTGCTTTGACTTTGTTTGATGCTTTGTTCTTGGCTTTGATGCTATGGCTATTGGCCACACTTTTGGCTGTGGCTCAGACTTGTTTGTACATGCTTCTTTGATAGGGCTTCAAAACTAGAAGCTTGACTATCGATCATTTCTATTATTCCCCCCCATTAGATAGAAAGTGAGGATGAAATTCTTTCCGCAATGTTCACAATGATGAATATCAAAAACTTTGATCCTCCACGTGGTCAACTCAATGAAGGTGTTAACTTCTGAAAATGAACGCATGTACAGTGCACTTTAGCTAGTAAACCTACAAAAAAAACTATTTGCAAGTTATCGTTCTATTGATTCTGAATATGAATATATGAACGATGTTGCTTTCCCCTACAAAAAAACTAGAGTGCAGTTGTGCCATTCCAATAGAAGTGCTCATGTTGGAGATGGAAGACCATTTTTGTAAACACTCATGTGAATGCTAATCACTGTTCCTAATTTTATTGTTTTAGTAATAACATACTTGACAAGAAAGCTTGTAGTAATAGATGTCACAAGGAACATGAAGCTATTATAAGCTTTTCCAAAGCTGTTGAACACCATGCATTTTTCCTTCCATCCCATGGTTGGGGTGCTTCTAATTCCCATATGCATCAAATTTTAAGCAAGGGCAACCTCAATACCTTGAGAATAAAAGTGAACAAAGTCGAGGAAAGAAGTGGTGGTGCTTTGCCAACATGTCGTCACGCTTGACATCTTTGCCTGGGTTTTCTTTAAGTAATGGAATTTGTCGAACTACATTAGTGAATTGGCTTGAAAATACACACTCACTTGAACACAATATTGGTCGGTTTCTCGCATCTAAGACTGAAAAGAGAGATTGAAGCTATTTTTTTAGATACTCAACCAACACCTCTTTAGACTCTTGAGTCTTGATTGATGAGGAGAGGAAGCACAGGCTTATTGGTAGGTATATTATCATAATGTAAACAAAAACCTAAAATGAATTTGTTCTTTCTCTATTTCGTGCACTTGAAGCTTGATCAAGTTCATTTTCTAGATGCTGGCAACTTTCAGAAAATCAGTTGTGTGAAGGTTCTAGGGATTGATTCGTTGTAGGTGATTGATGAGTTGACCTCTAGTCTCCTAGAACTAATTCCCAAGCTATGGTAATGATGCTCGGAAGGTATCTGGATACTCATAGCTGTGGACGGGCACACATATTGGAGGTAAGAGAGAGGGCTTGTGAAGTTTCTATGTCATTGAGCATAAGGAGGAGGGTCATGTAGAGGGAGCTTGCACAAAGTAGATGGGCACATACAATATTAGATAAAACACTTGGAGAAACCCACCCTCAGACACCACCGAATAGGTGCATAGATAGAGAAACCATTGAAGGAAGGGGAGACAAGAGTAGAGCATTTATCTAACAGGTTTTTGAGAGTGCAAGACTTTGGTACTATTCTTGGACTGCAAACCAGAATAAATTGATAAGCGTGAGTTGCTTTTTCATTACTATCATAACATTTAAATACATCATTTTGATTGTTGGGTGCATCTTCCAAGGTCTCTTGGTCTCTTGATAACCATTCATGTTCCTCATCATAAATGATAACCCTAACAGATTAGGTGTCTAACATATATATAATTTCTTTGAAAATATTTGGCTAAAATGAGTTGATCATCTAGTCGGTTCTTGGTAACTTAGACTTGGCAAAGAAAATATGGGCTAGTTTTTCCAAACAAAATGGAATTTTTTTAATGGGGCTCATTGAGTTATTCATCAGATGCAGAAGTCAAATTACTGACTTGTGAAAAATTTGCCTCCCTTGGATCGTTCAGTTGTGCTCCTCGATGGTTCCAGAGGACTTTGACAGTGGTCCAATGCCCAGTTCACGCTTCTCGCCCTTGGCTACTAGACTGATGAGAACTTGACATCATTGGCCTCATTGTCTCATCTCTCCCTCTCCCCCTGTCTTTCATGACAGATTTTTGGGTTGAGTTGTCCACCTTTCTAGTCTTGGACAAACTCACATAGTGTTTTGTGTCACCATACCTTTGTTATGGTTTTATACACATGTTTTGGTATTATACTTTTATGCAGGTTTCTTTCTTTGTATCATTTTTGGCATTTTCTGGGAGTTGTGCTGGCACTCCCACATTTTACTCATATTGGTTGTACACTTCTGTCCCATTGGCCTACTTTTTGTGGTCATTTGTCGGACATTAATAAACTATCTTATATTATCTATCTTACTGGTCAGAATTTGACTTTCAAATACTTGTGAGTTAAACTTACTGCTGTTGAGTCAGACATGCACTGCTCTTGGTGCTATTTTGGTTATATGCACCCATTGCAAAATACATGAAAAACTTTGCCAATTTGTGTATGATGGTTTTGATTCACATGGATGCACATGAATATATTTTTTGGTTGACCATTCTTGTGGTCTGTTTTTGTCTGGTTTTGGTTTCTGGGGTTGACCAGTTCAGTGACTTGTTTGGTTCTGATAACATTGAGAGCTAGAAGCTGTAGCTAGTGCAGAGCCAATGCAGCTAATTAAAGTGGGTCCATTATGCGAAAATAACAGTTCAACTGGACCTTCCTTTTGATGTTTGCAATGTGTCAGAGACTTGCTAGGAAAAGGTATTTTCTTACCCTTCATATAAGCATGCCTAGGTTCTTTGAGATTTTTTTGATTGTTTATTCAACCATCTGTTTGATTGCTCCCTTCAGTTCATGTTGCTTTTAGTCAATAAATTATGTTAACTGCCTATGTGTGAGCCACAAATCTTAGCACTATTTCTCCGTTATATGAATCATTGGTGTAACTCATCATATAAGTCATATGTTTTATACTATTGATCAAATGATAAATCAGACACATGGAAGCATAAGAATTCTGCACAGTGGAGTGCCTAAGAAGTTTTAAGTTTTGAGATGGAAAACTTTATGAGTTTAGATTATGTGATCTGTGAAAAGTGCTTACTCTGTATGATGCTGCTAGTGATAGAAGCATGGCCCATATACATGCTCCCATGGTAACAATATAGGCAAGTCACCTGAAACTTGGAGACTTTCAGTATTTGAAATGTGTTGAGTTTCAGAAATGACAACTTTGAATTATTGGGATATGGGAAACAATAAATAATATCTATTAAAAATATATAAAAGTAGAATGAAACCCACAAAAATTCAATCTTTACAAAGAATGAAATCAAGTTACAAAGATATTGTTATGTTTTTAGTTCTGTCTTTAAGTGTGTCGTACAAGGTTTTATTTTGTTTTGTTACTGGAAACACTGATTATACCAATTTCTAGCTGGAAACGTATCTGGTATATTTCTGTTTTGGGAAACTTCCCTGGGTATGTTTCTGGGGCATTTCTTCGTCTTTTTGTACTTGTTTTGTTATCGAAAATGTGAACCATGTGCAATTCAATAATTATGTACAATTCATCAGAAGGAAGTCTCTATGTACTTAGTAAGTTAGTATCATATTTTAGCATCTTGTTTAAAGTGTTTATTTGAAGTATGCTGTTTTTGGGGAATTTCTTCCTCTTTTTGTACTCGTTTTGTTATCGAAAATGTGAAACATGTGCAATTCAAGAATTATGTACAATTCATCAGAAGGAAGTATCTATGTACTTAGTAAGTTAGTATCATATTTTAGGCTTTAGCATCTTGTTTAAAGTGTTTATTTGAAGTATGCTGAAAATCTATGATTTGTGGATAGTGCTATATTTGAATTTTCCCCAACATTTCTTGATCCCTAAGAAATGTCGGGGAAAATTCAGCAATGTATAGTGAGGTATGCTACTATGTAAAATTTAAATATATACATGGATCCAGTACTGAATGCATGTAATTTTGCAAATAAGGCATATCAACCTTAGGGATGAGTGGTTGAGCTATTTCTTTGGGCTTCTAGTTATTAAACATACCACAACCTCTATAATCTTTGCTATAGAATTTTAACATGATGTCTCAGTAGATGGCTCACTGAAATAGTGTTCTTTTCCATTATTTTGAGGCTCACTGAAATAGTGTTCTTTTCCATTATTTTGATATTCCTTTGACCTAAAGGAACAAATATTGGCTTGGTCAAATTAAATTGATTTGGTGGTGATGAAAACCTTAAAATGTTCAATGCTAAAATGTTAGTTGCAGAAGTTCACAAGGGAGAGGAGGCAAGCCCAGTGGGTTAGTTCGAGTAGTTGACTGCTTTGGTCTTCATGCAGGAGCTCTTGGTGTCAATACCCTGTACTGGCTGCCTCTATTGCATGCCTCATTTGATGTCTATGCAGGGTCAGGCATTGTAATCTGTTCCGATGGGTTTGCACTGGGTATTTTCTGTGAATGCGGTGAAGTTGGCCTGTGAGGGTTTCCTTGGGGGAGGGGGAAAGAAGTGAGAAGAGGCAGTAGTAACCTGTTAGGTACCCTATACTTGGAGTTATGAGGCATGTTTGCAGACCATGCCTAGTGTGTGCTGAAGGCATCAGTTTTGTTTGGTGGGAGGTCTTAGCTACATCAAAACCTTGGTTGGTCCATATCATGCTCTGATCAGTGATGGCTACACCAGTTATGGCAGATCCTGTGATGGTAGATGATTGATAGTTACACTATTCTATGTGCTTTGATTGGATGACTGATGCTATTAGTTATGTACATTCTACACTTTTTTTCACCTTATGTGTCCAGGTTTTCTCTTCAAATGAGACTAAAGAACACAAAAACTTGTGTTCCTACTGTCCCATTTCTGTGGTCTTTTTGAACCCCAGCACTGTGGGCCTCTGCATCAGTGTGATCAGAACAAGCTGGTTTGAGCTAAACTGGCCGGTTTTGGGTCAAGCTAGGCCTAAAGTGGCCTAGCTGCTGATATGAACTGGCTTTGGATTGTTTCTTGTTGAATTAACTGAATCGGATGGTCTGGTGATGCTGACTAGGCCAGACCCAACCGGCCTTTAAAAACCTTAAAAAAAACACTTCCAAGCAGCTTATATTGATGTATGTGAATATATATATTTTAATTAATATTTGAATGTTGTATGTACTTTTTATGTTCTTCAACTATCTCTGGTCAGGTTAGTAATTTAGGTTTTGATTGGATGTGGTTTGGTTTTGATCAAGTTTGTAATATTTAGGCAAGATGGCGAGTTCAGGGATTGAACCAGCCGGTGATGTGAGGTTGACTGGGCTGTGTCCAATAAGTGTTAAAAAGTAAAATAAAAGAAAAATAGAGGGGTGCCCAGTCAATGTCAAAAAAGGGAAAATAATAAGAGGCTTAGTCAGGCTTGAAAACGAAAATTTTAAAATAGAAGGGGACCTGTTTATACAAAGTAATGGCGCCAAGTCAAAGATGGATTGTATGATTATATTGCCCATTACAAGCTTTAATATCCTCCTTTGGAGGAATGGACTTGGAGCTGCTTCCACTGACAGATATGGGTGTCGTTGGTGGTGGTCCTGGACCATCAAGTGCATTGAGTCGACAGGCTGGGGCTGGTACCCATGTAGCGGACCATGTGGATGATCCACAGGATTCAACAGATGCTATTGTTGATGATCTTGATGATTTGGATTTTTAATGATTTTTATGAATCCATGACTCACATAATATGATATCATCTATGTAGTGATCTGATTGTACCATTATATTGTCCATTACAAGCTTTAATATCCTCCTCTGGAGGAATGGACTTCCACTAACAGATATGGGTGCCGTTGGTGGTGGTCTTGGACCATCAAGTGCATCGAGTTGACAGGTTGAGGATGGTACCCATGCAGCGGACCATGAGGTTGATCCAGAGGATTCAACTGACACTATTGTTGATGATCTTGATGATTTTTATAAATCCATGACTCATGACATGGTATGATATCATCTATGTAGTCTGTTGATTATAGTATGATGATTTTTGGTCTCTCGAGGCCATTCAGAGTCAATGTTATGTATTTTTTTCACAGGATATTTGTTTTGTGTATCTTAAACTGATATATAGATGTACTTTTTCTATTTGCACCTTTATATGCAATGAACTTCACATATTTGGGGCCCAATGGTTTGGATTTACATTGATGTATGTGAATATTCTTTTTAAAATAGAAATTTGAATATTTAATGTATTTTTTACCAACCAGTTCTTATATCAGTGCTTCAGTTTCACAATTTTGGGTCAAACAGGTTCCATTGCTGACTAATTTGGTCCATAGGAGCTGATATTCATGTATGTCATACATATGCAAGGGACATGGGCTTATCTTTGTGTCTTGTTGGCATGCAGGAGTTGTGAAATGCACACTTTGGGCCTTGTGGGTCCACAAAGCTCATATCTTCCAAGCTGGTAGAGATAACACTCTAGGGGTCCATTGTGGACCGTTTTACTGGATATATGGGTTGATTGTGATATGTTTGTGCATGTCTAGGGTTCCAAGCTCTCGAGTCAAAATTATCTGATCTCAACCTAATTTTATTAATAACTTTAGTAGTCACCAATTAGCCAATTGGTCCAAGTTAAAGCCTTAAGGTGGAGGTAAAGGTAAAGATCAGAAATGTGATCACCCATTAGGGACTCCAAAGGCAGTGCAATACCCATATGAGGAGGAGACATGCTTAAGTTCATGAATGATGATGAGCCATTTCGGGATTGAGAAATCTAAAAGCTCAAAAGAAAGAAATCGAGCTATTGAATATTTAAGGAAAACGTGTGCATTTGCCAGTGGAATGAAATTTGTGAGAATGAAGGAAATAATGAAAATAACTTTCCATAATGTGACCCAAAAACTGGTATATGTGTCCTGGTTATGTGCTACTAGCTTTTTGACCAGGTTTAATATGGCATGAAAGTTGAAGCCTTAAGTTGGAGGTAAAGGTAAAGATCAGAAATGTGATCACCGATTAGGGACTCCGAAGACAGTACAATACCCGTATAAGGAGGGGACATGATTAAGTTCATGAATGATGATGGGCTATTTTGCGATTGAGAAGACTAAAAGCTCAAAATAGAGAAATCGAGCTATTGAATATTCAAGGAAAAAGTGTGCATCTACCACAGTGGAATGAAATTTGTGAGAATGAAGGAAATAATGAAAATAAGCGTCCATAATATTTAAAATACACTAACCCAAAAAATGGTATATCTGTCCTGGTTGTGTGCTACTAGCTTTGGCCAGGTTTAATATGGCATGACTAATAGCCCATGTTGTATACTGGGGTGGCTCTTTTGTTTGCAGGATGGTGGTGGGGGCATGTTTGTAGCACAATGTCATGATATTTATCGTCTTCCTAGAGTCTGCTGCACAACTGTTGGTAACAAAGGCCAAAAATTTGATGTGATGAGCTGCATTTTATTCTGTCCTGGTTGTGTGCTACTAGCTTTGGCCAGGTTTAATATGGCATGACTAATAGCCCATGTTGTATACTGGGGTGGCTCTTTTGTTTGCAGGATGGTGGTGGGGGCATGTTTGTAGCAGTGTCATGATATTTATTGTCTCCCTAGAGTCTGCTGCACAACTATTGGTAGCAAAGGCAAAAAGTTGATGTGATGAGCTGCATTTTATTCTTTTTGAAGTCTCTGGCCACAGGGGTTTCAAAGTCAGATTTGTCGAAGACTATTGCTGTCATGAAGAAAACAATCTTTTCTGATTTTTATAACCATTAGCTTTTGAAGCCAACCAGGGAGACATTTCGTTCTTGTGAACAATTGGTGGAAAAAATAACAGAAGCGAAGAGCTGCGAGCACTCAGAACCCAAAGTTGCAATGACACAAGTTGTATTATTGTCCTGGAGTCATGATAGCTTTTGTCAGTCTTTTTCTGGTGACAACTTCTTAAACCTTTAAACAATATAAAGCCACAAGGGCTACCATTGGTTAACAGATATGAGATGAATGAATAAAATAATACATAAAATAGTATCAAGGTCACGTGAGGTGATCTTTAATGCCAAGCATCCAGCCTCAAGAGGACTAATTTAAGCTTCGGGATGACTAATCCATTAAACTCATGTCCTATGGGAAATCCCTTTAAGGCTGATGAACAAGTTTGTCAACATGTAGCTTGGATCACGTGATCCAATTTTATTCTATAGTCTCCTATTCAGTATCACAATTCTTATTGCATTATTGTATGTTTTCACCCATGTGAACATTAATAAAAGTGTATTGACGCAAGGCCACTCCCAACAAGCTTTAACAACGCTTGAACTATATAACAGATTTTGTCAGACTTCCAGAACTTTTAATCTGCCACATGTTTTTTTAACTCATTTTTAAGAGCGCTTTTTCAAAGATGCACATGGAATTTGTAACGCAATCCACAATTGAGTCAAACCACATTGCTACAGCAGATTGCACAGCAGAAATAATCTACCCAAATTCCGCAATCTTTATATATTATCAATGGCCAAGCTCTCCAGCCTTATTATATCAGAGTGAGAGTCTTCGTCTCTGTCCACTATCTGCAAATCTAAAATGCCATTTTTTGTGAGAGCCAAAAGCTGTTATTTATTCACCTTCATTTATGGTGATATGATGCCGTGTTTGTTGTTGATTGGTCAATTGATACACAATTACGCAATGCGAATGGATTTAAACCACTTAAAACTTCAATGGAACTACTTTTCCTCTACTCAATACTAGATGATTAATCATCTAGTGACATGGCCGAAAGGCTAAACATCAATCACCTTCATTATGGTGACATGTGATGCCATGTTTGTTGTTGATTGGTTTGACCCATTGTGGGTATGGATAATGCCACATGTCATCTTTTAATTAATTAATCTGGGCATAAAATAGTGCAGTGGAGGGTGGTTGCCAATTACCCTAGCCTAGTATAGTTAGGGGTTTCGTGAGTCTATCATCAAAACAAGAAAAGAGACCATGAAGAAGTCATATCCATGACAAATGAATTGGATAAAGCAAAGAAAAGGGAAGACACTTTGTCAAGCCATCTTGAACAAAGACATGAAGACTTGAACAAACTTAAAAGAAAAACCAGTGAATACAAGTAAGAGGTCTCCTCCCTTAAATCTCAACTAGAAGAAACAAAGAAATAAGCACAAGGCACTGAAAAGGCGATGGAAGTTTTGACCCTCCTAGAAGGACAAGTTGATGAAGCAAAAAAAGAAAGAAATGCCATGACATGCTAACTAGAAGAAAAGGATGAAGACATCACCAAATTAAAATCAGAAATCCCCTGACTTAAGGCCCAATCATGTGAAGCAACCAAGATAAAGGAAGAAATGGAGAATCATCTAGCAAAGAAGGATGAAGAATGCAAGATAATGAAAGAAGAAATTAATCTCCTAAGAAAAGAAGTTGATCATTTGAGCAAGAGTCTAAAGAGCTCTCAAACCCTAGATGACATCTTAAGTCATGAAAGGTCTCCTCTTGATAAATCAGGTCTTGGTTATGCAGGTGAACTCTCAAGCAAAAACGATGCAAACCCTAATGCTATAAACAAAAAGGATGCGGAGAAGCCTAGAAGAAACATTGATGCCCCTAGTTCCAGCAAAAGCAAGAAGAGTCAAGATGTCATTGGAAGAAACCCTCCTCCAAGAAGATATGTAGATGGTGTCAAGAATGCAAGAGGCAATGGATATCATAGAAGGATCCCAAGGCAGAATGACTTTAGAAGTACATCAAGGCAATCTCCATCCTCCAGGTAACAAAGTATATTTTTTGGTTATTGCTATTCTTGTACAAATTTTGGGTATATGGCAAATGATTGTAGGGCATACCACAAAGACAAATATAATGGTCCACATCAGCCCCCTAGAAGCAACTATGCAAGAAGAAGTCATGATTCCTCATTCATGAACAAGATGGAATGATTCAATTGTCATAACATTGGACATATGGCTCGTGATTGTAACTTGACTTGGGTCCCTAAACAAGCTAAAAACATGACTACCAAGTAAGAAAAGAAAGTTACACAAGTATGGAAAAGGAAGCAAATTGGATCAGAAAAACCTCTTGAACATTGAAGACATCAACTCACGTTGTTGATCTAATGAGTGTATCTTTGGCAGATATGATATTCCAAGTTTTGAAAATAAAATTCTGACAAGGAGACCATGCATACTGTCAAGGGGAGGTTGTGATTCTTGACTATTCTTGTAGAAGGTATCCGTGAATAGCCCTATGAAACACTTGATGAGTCACACATGGACAATCATCTCTACGGAGTAACTTCATTGAAGAAAATCATGATATTATGAAGATGTCTTCCACTTGATCGCAAGACATAAATCTTTCTTGTCTTGAGCAAAAAGAAGAGTTAGAGGAATTTACGCAAGCAAGAGGAGTTGGTTGATCATCTACCTCATCCATTTCCATGAAGGCATGTAAAGGCTTAGGGGGAGCAAGTTCATTAAAGAAGAGCACCATGATAGGGGAAGCAACATCTCTATCATGAAAAACTATCATTGATAAAGAAAATATAATGAAACAACATGACAAAGAAGTAGCTTGATAGGGGGAGTACTTGGGCATCCCATTTTCCATTGATGTCAAAGGGGGGTAAATTGTTGAGACGGCAAGAATATTGCCATCAATGACAAAGGGGCAAACTGTTAGTCAAAGTTGTCATTGATGTCAATATGATATTGTTGGAGATGGCAAATATGCTTGTGATACATGCCCTAACCCTTGAGATGTTTCCCTAACCTCATGCAAACCCTAAGAGAAAACCCTAATGATGCATGATCTAATGATGGATGAAGAATCCCTTACCATGAAACCCTCATATGCACATACATGCATAATAATGACAAACTCTGACACTTTGAAGTGATATTTCTTACCTACATGGTTTGCCTTAGAATGATGCAAGCATAAATCAATGAAGCCCTAAAATCCCTAGCATAAATGAAGCCCTAGATGCCCTCTGATGTCTTTGAAGATGCCCTAATCCAAATAAATGAAAACACATGTGAGGAAGCTCTCTTCTTGCATGTCATAAACTTGAAGGCCTAAGAGACAAAATGAAAGCCCTAATCCTAATAAGCTTGATGGCCTAAGTTTATGAAGGAACCCTAGACATTGAATGCCTAAAACATAAAGATAAAATCCTAATGGATGCCATGAATAAAATAATGATGACAATTTCACAATTTTTTTTTTTGTTGGTGGTAAAATGACCTTATTTAAGGATGGGATTGACATAGGCTTGTAGAGGACTTTTTCCTCTTTCCAACGAGCTATTACTCGTCCTCTAATTCCTCATAGTTCGAAAGAAAATGATTTTTTAATGATGAAATATTATATCTTTTATGCTAGCCGACCTCAGCCAACATATGTAAGTCAACTCCATTGCCAATTGATGCCTCTCTTCATCAAATGCCAAACCTTGTATAAATATAAGGCTGAACTCTTCATTCAAGCATAAAATTTCGGTGAATAAAACATCACAGGAAGACAAAAGGAACCAAGGAGGCCGTGGAGGACGTTAATATTATTGATTGCGTTAAATTTTTGTGATAGGTTATTGAAAAGAAACTGGAGCTCCAACAATTTGTGAAGGACTAAAATGTGGACCAATCTTAGTTTTTGGAGCTTGGATTGTTGATAGCTTTAGTCACTCGGATTTGAATGATTTAGGCTCAGACTTGTGTGAAAGAAAACTTAGACCTGTGTTAAAGGAGCTTGGTCTTGTAGCTCACAATTGCAGAGGTCAGTCACAACTCAGATTAGACTACAAAAGCAAGAAAAGGCTGAGGAGAACACTGGTTGGGCAATTCATCATTGAAGTTTTGGATCTGTGACAAGTGGATAGTCACCATATCACCTTGGAGACCTATAAAGAGCTCAGACCAAGTCTTGGACTAGTGAAACAATCAACTGTGGGGGATTTTCTTTTTGCAAGATTGTGAAGCTCGAACTTGAACAGAGAACAACCTTGTCACCTCAGGCTCGGATTAGTGGCATATAGAGGGAGCTCATACCTTACTACCTCAGAGCTGTGGATAAGGAGACTTGGACCACTAAAGAAGAAGCTCAGACCAAGTGAATTGTGGGAGGGTGAGATTTATTGAAGCTCAGACTTAAGGCTAGAAGATTAACCCATGGACAGTGCCCTGTGATAGTTCAGATTAGTTTGGCAAGCCACCTGTGACTTATTTATTGATGGAGATAAGTAGCTCGGACAGTCTTCTGAGTGCTCAGTTAATGAAGGCAAACCTATGATCACAAACTTGTGGTCTGTCATTTGTGGGAGCTCATACTACAATAAATAAGAGAGTTTGGATTTGCACCTAAAAGAACTCGGATATCTGTGACAGTTGTGTAGCATCCCCCTGTTTTGACTTGTGTAAGAACTCAGAGTATACTAAAATGAATAAGAGAGCCTAGACTTTCGACTTGTGTTTGTGGAGGCTTCAAATTTGAGGAAAAACGCTAAGCATTGGTGCTTGGACCTATGAAGAGCAGTGAAGTTTTGGACAATGGAGTATTAGGAGCCTTGAGGCAGTGAAGTCTTTGAAAATGTTGGATAGTTCTTTGGGCAACATATTAAAGACACTTTGAATATTTCTTGAAGACATTTTGAAGGCACCCTTGGAGATCATGATGCATCGCTGAAGTCATCATGAGGTAATCTTGGAGAATTTTGTTTGGGTAACATGAAGAGTTGTGGAGACACCTTCATGAGAAGACAAAGTTGTTATTGATGATGTAAGTGCTTTGAAGATCGTTCGCATGCAGTGTTGAAGGTGAAGATATTGTGAGGGCTTGTTGCAAAAGTTATTAAGAGTCGTGAAGAATCATCAAACTTATCCTGACGAACTGAGAGTGGGTTGGAGCGCTAGAGGATAGGAGTCCTCAAGGCGACCAGGTTGGAGTTTGTACCAGAGAGGGTTGGAGCCCTAGAGGTTGGTGCCTCAAAGAGACAAGGTTGGAGCCTTGGGGAAGATAGGGTTGGAGCCTTAGAGGTCAGAGCCTTGTGAAGTCTAAGTCGATGCTTAGTAAAGTACAAGTTGAAGCTTGGTAGGATTGAAGATTGATGTCTTCATCTAGGGTTGGAGCCCTACACATTATTGTGTTGGATTTATTGTAAAGAAGAGGATTGAAGTCCTTGTTATATTTGACTAGTAAAATGATTTATTCTATATTGTTCATTTTGTGTTCTAATTATAAGTGATCTTAACTGGTAAAAATAACAATTGAAAAGAAACACTGATTCACCCCCCTCTCAATATTTCCAACACCTTTGAGATAATTTCTTTCAATGATGCCTATCATTCCATGTTCTCTTGCTTTTCTTCATGTTCTTCTCAATCTTCAAGAATAAATGAAAGGTCTTTATGTGCATCATTCTTCTTATATATAGCGTCCATGCATCCACAAATTACACTTATTCCTCATAATCTTGTTCGAGACCATATCTTATGGCCACATTACAAAATCCATCCACAAATTATAGAGTCATCCTCATGGCCAATTTTGATTTGGTTGTTTTACCAGTTCCGGTGTAGTTCTCACTAGTTCTCGGTCCATAGGGTTTTCCAGTTCGGTTTTGATAACATTGGTTGGGTATTTCTCTCCCAGTGACAATGACCTGCTCTCCAACTTTCTCACACCGAATGTCACATTTATCATGGTACCGATCTCACTCACACCAAATCTCACTCTTTCTGGGATTGCCCAGAACCTAGAGTTTCAATTAACTCTCCTCAACTGTAGGTTCCTCTTGCTCTGATACCATTCGTTGCAGCGATGTAGAGTATTCGTGACGCACACAAGAATGTATAACACATCGTTGTTCAATGAATCAAACCACATAGCTATAACCAAACACACATTAGAAACAAGTAACAAATGTTTATTATTTATATTTTATTAATGCCCCTACTATGGGGCCTTATCACATCACAAAATCAGTTTTTTTTGTTCTCTGTATACTTTACCTACTCTTTATTTGACAAATAAAACCTTGTATTCATTCACGGGATAAAATTTATACTCATGCCAACGGTTTTAAACTACAACTCTAATTGCACTGTTTTCTCTAGACTCTTTGCTTCTATCCTTAATGCCTAGAGTAAGCATCTAATGATGTTAACTTCCTTTATCGTGCTAACATGTGATGCCATGTTTCCATTGATGATTGATCTAGCTAGTTGTTATAATGGATAATGCCATGTCTTCTCCTTTAATTGCTCAATACTTAATATGAAATAACGCAACAGGCCCTAGGTTTGGATCACTCTAGCAAATGCCGACAAGGGTTTTGTGCCTTAAGATGCATAATTGCATCTTAATGATGCTTTGTGGGTAATTTTTCCACTCATGTATAGAAAGTGTTGGGTGTGGAGCTTGATTATTTTCTTGATTGAAAGGTCTCAGCCGCTTTAGATCCCGATTCCTAAATGAGCCAGCCATGCCGCTCGTATGGGAACTATCAGGGGGATCCGGGGGAGGGGGGGGATGACTACTTTTAATGAGCCCCCCCTGGTGGGGGCTTTGGGGGCAGTCTATGAAAAAAGATGCAAATTTGCCTTGTAAAATATTGTAATTTCGTAGTCAATTTGGGCCGTTCATCAGGTGGATGATTCGATAGTTAAGGTTTTTTTCCCTAGAAGAAAACCCTTAGTTTATATGAGGAAATTATATTGCGAATGTGTATTATTATTTTGAGCGAGAGAGAGGAGACTCTGTGAGAGTGAAGAGAAAATTTATAACAGATTTACTGTAGGTTGTATCTCTTCATTTCGCTGGATAATATAAAAGAAAGCTCTCACTGTTTCTCCATGGACATAGCCCAAATTGGGTGAACCACATATATCTGTGTCTATCTCGTTTTAGGTGTTTCTGTATTTGTACTTTCACAATATTTTATGTATATCATTGCTGTGTTAATTAATTTCTTAAAAAAAGTACTCAATTTACATACATTGCTTCAACATTATATCTTCAAAGTATACACGTGGCCGACTGCATAGAGTTAATGTGCACTCTCTTGAATTGGGATGATCCTTGGTGGATTAATCTGATTAATTTTTCAATGCAATGATGTTATGGAAGCTTGATTACTATGCAACAAGTATATTAGTTTCTAAATTTAATATAATTTATTTTGGTTACAACTGATTTATTTTTCAATGCATTGAGGTTTTGGAAGTTTGATTACTATAAATAGTCCATCTCTTATGCGTTATGTAAGTTTTTAAATTTAATATAATTTTCTTTTGGTTGCATTTGTATTTTAAAATTATTGTAGTGTTATCTTATTTTTCAATGCATTGAGGTTTTGGAAGTTTGATTACTATAAATAGTCCATCTCTTATGCATTATGTAAGTTTCTAAATTTAATATAATTTTCTTTTGGTTGCATTTGTATTTTAAAATTATTGTAGTGTTATCTTTGTCATGTTGACAACACTGTTTGATAATTTTTAATAATTTTATGGCAATAAAATGCTTGGGAATAAATGAGATCATCATCCACAATGATAGTGATGATGTAGATAATTGATTGCTTCACACTATGAAATTAGTTTTTTGTTAAATAAAAATAGACATTAATGTTGTAAGAGGGCTTTACAATTTGTACACAACCACTATATGAATTTGGCCGTTTCCCACAAGGTGCACAACTATTAGTATGCTAGCACAATATAATTAAAAACTAACACTAATGAGGAAATTGGGGAAAATTTGCAGAAGACAAGATAAAAGACAACAATACATTTTCATTTCTTATTCACATAAACTGAAATTTGTGCACAATCAATATATAATTCTATTTTGCACTACGTATCAACATACATATTGTTTGTTTCACACAAGATTGAACATTTGTTCTCTTCTCCTATGTTCCAACCTTTTTTTCCAGTTTCACAAGCTCTTTCCTGTTTCAGTCTCATGAGCTCTTCCTCTTCTCTTTTCAGCTACCTTAACTCTCCTTTTCTCTTGCCCACCCCATGTGCCTAAACCGCGATTGGATGGCTGAAGTGGCATGGTGGTTTGGCTTCCTTAGATATTTCCTAGTGCAACCATCATTCCTATGAACGCTGAATAATGATGGTAGTTTGAGTCCCCTTGGCCATCACCATTTTCTTGTATGTTTCCCCAACTAATCATTACTTCTTTCTTTGGTTCCTTAGCTAATCATTACTTATTTCCATAGGTAGCCCATTGATCATTTGAACTCTTTGAGAAACATGCAATCATTGCTAGTCATGATCCATAATGTTCAATAGAGTTGCAACACAAAAACATTAGGGTTGGAATAAGCACAAACAAGACAAAATATGGTAGAAATGGCTTTATGTGATTCTCTACTCATTTTATTGATATCTTGATATGAATTTATAATACATTAGTTTGAAAATTCTAGATCTAGATTGTAATGAACCCCCTCTTACACTTTTTTTTTTTTTTTGAATTATAAGTAGGCAATAACTGACTGTTTAGAAACATAAATTCACTACTCTCTTCTTCAGGGTATTCTTATTTTGATAAATAGCCTAAGAATCCTTTTCTTTTTATAATAGATAAAATAAGAAATTTTGTAACAAGAACTTTATTATCTACTTATTGATCATGTCCTCTAGTACTATATTTGCATTTTCCATATTTACATTATTGTTTTTATTAGTATTCCTTAGACTCCTAATATACTCATCTTAGTATATTTGGTATTCTATAACCAAAGGGTTTCTTCTCTCCAAAGAATTATACTAAATTCTTAGCTTTCAAAGATTGAATTAGTAAAGTTTTACTTTAAACTCTTACAATACTTTGAAGTCCTATTCTAAATCCAATATATAAAAATTCTAGACCAATTAACACTCATTAATACACATTGAATTAATGTATTATCTTTTGTATACTATTGGATTCATTAACTAAAAATGTGTTTTTTATAAAAAATCTAGATCATTTAACACTTCATTAATACACATTGAATTAATGTATTATCTTTTGTGTACTATTGGATTCATTAACTAAAAATGTGTTTTTGCATTACTAACATATTGGAGCCTATATATTACCACTTTCTTTTCCTCTTACCAAGATTATATTACGACCATAGACATGTTATTATTCTCGACCATATCATTTTTGTCTTATTTATATTTGACCACATTATCATTTTTCCCCAAGGAAGAATCATAATTTCCATTAAAGTAAAGATGAAAATTACATGTAGTAGATGCATCAACTTGCATATTGGTCCATGAAGAACTAGATGTAAATCTGATTTCTATCAAGATATAAATAAAAAATAATGATTGTGTCAGAGGATCTTGCATAGAGCCACACTGTCCATATTATAACAAAAAATTATTACAAAATAGATAGTGCATCATAATAGTCGATAGGTTCCCTATATCAACATATAAACATAAAAAAGTCTGTGTACTATTGTGCTGCTAATGCCAAATAATCTGCAAAAGGACGATGGTAGTACTGATAATAATATGTTTCGTTGTGCTTGTGGATCAACCATGTGCCCGGAATTTGCTGTGCCCCTTCCTTGCATAACTAAGAAATGGTGTTCCTCTCCCTGTAATAATGTGAACATATGATGTCATCAAATTGATTTTTAAGCAGATGTGGCTCCTCTAGAATATTGTATAAAGTGTGTGTGTGACAGAGGGTTGTTCGATTGAACTAGTCAATGACTAGTTTTGAGTCTCCAAATACTAGTAATTTTTTGCATCCCTTCTCAAGCGCAAAAGACATGATCATTTTCAAGCTCATTAATTCAACAAAGTAGTTGGAGCCTATGCTAAAGCCATAGCTCATTTTGAAATAATGGGATGCGCTATTGTAAAAGATTGTGCCACCTTCATTGTTGTTTGAATTTGCAGAACATTCGAAGTAGGCCCAATGTTTTGATTGATCAATGACATCAACTGAGATTTTTTGAGGTGGCACATGTGGTAGATCGTTAAGAATGAGTGTATATATAGCAAGCAAATTAGCCTCAATTTTTTCCGGAACATACACTTTCCCCTTGAAGATCAGTTTGTTCCTCACTATCCATATGGGCCAATAGATGAGACTCGACAGAGTCCACAATTTTATGGGCTTTGGCTACTGACACTGTTCCTGCCAAATATCCTCAATCGATCCTCCTTGCCAACTGTGGTTGATCCCAAGAGATTGGGAAACCAAATTCCATAGTCGCTCTGCTGCCAAACGAGATAAATAAATGCGCTATGGATTCATCCGCATTTCGACATAGGGCACACCAAGAAGGACCCTGTGATGGGACCAACCCATAACTTAATCAACAATTGTATGATTAGCAAATAATTGGGGGTTAATACATTTAATTAGGCTCTAAACAAATGATTGTTCTGGATATTTGTTGGTTGGCATTTATGTCGGAATTCAATGATGGTTTGCTGGCTGTACCCGTCTCGGTTACTGTTTTCCCGCTCTTTGTTGTTACCAAAACCCTTGGTTCTTTGTCATTCGGTCATTTCTCGTTTGCGTTTTCTCTACATTGAGGGTTTATGTCTGTAACGAGGGTTTGTGCTGCGACTGTGTAGAATTTGGCAGCAAGGTTTTGTGTGTGCCCAACTATGAGTTCTTTTGTTTGGTGGCAAGATATCTCTGCCTGCACTTGTGGCTTCGTCGCTTGGTTTCCTGGGCACGGTGTGGAAGGTTTCCTCGTCTGCATGAGAGGGTTATTGCTGTTTTTGTCTGCTTGGTTATTATACCTTCCCTTGTTCCATTGTTTTGTTTTGTTACAGTGTTTTTGGTTGTTAGCTTATGGTTGACGGATGATTGTTCTGTGTTCTAACAAGTCGCAGTCATGGCGGCTTCCTCAGCTTCACGATCTTGGCAATGTAAGCTGTTCCTTCATGCTATTGCTTACCCTCTTCAGTTTTCTCCGGCACTAACAATGTTCGCTCCTTGGTTTGTAGGGTTTCGCCATTGACTGTGGCTCAGTGGGGTTTCACTCCTCCAACGCAAATGCTCTTCAAGTAAACGATTTCTCTGACTGTGCTTTTAGTTCTGTTTTTTTTTGTTACTTCCTGGCTATACTCAACATACATTTGACTGACAGTTCTCCGTTGGCTCACTGTGCAGGCGAGAGTTTGTTCCCAGGCGTGGTCTACGTAACTGCTACGAGCAATGGTTCTGGTAGGGTCGTTCTCTGATACTGTTGTCAATTTATAGTTTGGTTGTCTCTGTCAGATTACTGGGCAAAGTCCTAGTACTCCTTCATTTGATTTTCTTTGTTGTTGTGTGACCTAGGATTCAATTTGTATATAAATTTCCACTGTGCTCTGAACACTTGTAATTTTTGTCTGCCTTTCTATGGTGACCGACTAGGGTCCAACCTTGACTTTTTGGGTTTTGCTATATCGTGTTGTCTTTTTCTTTGTTCTTAAATGAGTATTCAGGACTGTTTGTATGTATACAAATATTTTGGTTATAAAAAAGAATTAACAGGGAAAATTTTGTGTAATTTGTTTACCTCTGTTTTGGGGTCGTTATTCGGTAATTATATTCTTGTTCGATTCCGAACTCCTCGTATTGTTGTTTACTTTCGTATATTTGGACTCCGTTGTGGTTGTTGTCGGAACTTCGTGCTGGGAACGCTCGTTTGGTTTCTTCATTTGCTCTCTCTGTTTAATAGAAGGGAAACAAAAAATACAATAGATAGGAACGCATAATGCTATTTAGTTTGCATACTCAGTAGTTAGAGGAAAGTAAATGAATGTCATGGACATGCTGTTACAGATGGATTCAGATATTCAGATGAAAAATTACTTTCTTTTTATTGTATTTCTCTTCTCATGCATTGAACCCCTCCAGAATGTATTACACTGGTTTTTGTATTTTATTTAGACAGTTACTTGAACTGTTCTTGGTTACCCTTAAGTTACTTTTATAGTTACACAATTGATGATTATGCTGGGTTTTCTTGTGCTGTAGGATTTACAATATTTTTAATTTATTTTATTTATTTATTATTTTATTTTTTTTTTTTTTTTAATTTTTAATTTTTAATTTTTTTTTAATTTTTTATGAATAGACAATGGTAAAATGGATTAAGAAAAATGACAGAACAAAGTAACTGTAATAACACTATCCTAACTGCACTATTCCTAATATTCCTTAACTAATAATAAAAACAAATTAGTTTCTAGACACTGTTTTATTTAGTAAATGTAAATGAAACTAAAAGACATTGAACTTGTCCTCCTTAGCTGAGACCAACACCCGGTCATGGTGCCCTTTGCTGGATGCTTCTGCATCAGGCTCCCGGGGTAAGAAAATTTCGTGACTTTGGTCTATGAGCTTCTCGATTGAATAACCTGCCTACTCTATCTGTTCGGCGTTAAGCCACGAACTGTCCTCAATGGGACGGTTCTTCCACTTGACCAGATATTGCAGATATTCTTTCTGTTGAGTTCGCTTGGCCACCTGAGTGTCGAGGATCCTCTCAATCTCGAGGGGCTGAGTGTAAGGAATTTTTTTCATCCAAGTCTCACTCCCTCCTTGTGTGTCCCATGTAGGCCATGCTGTACTGTCTTCCTTTGGACTGGCAGTCTATGGAAATAGGTTTGTCACATTGAAGATGGGTGAGATGCTTATTCCTGGTGGCAGCTGTAATTCACAAGCATTTGTTGAAAACTTCCAGAGAATTTTGCAGGGGCCTATCTTTTTGTACTTCAGTTTGTTGTATGCACCTCTATGAAAATGCTCCTTACGCAAATGTGCGAGGACTTCATCCCCCACATTAAACTGTACCTCTTGCCGTTTCAAATCTGCTTGTTGCTTATATTTTTGACTGTTGTCCTGCAACTTCATTTTCACTTGCTCATGTAGATCATTCATTGCTTTGGCGAAATCTTCCCCATCAGCACTCCATCTTTCCTGCTGTCCTAGATCTCATATCTCATGCACTCCACGAGGATGCATGCCATATAAGATCTGAAAAGGACTGTAACTCGTGCTACGATTGGGTGAGTTGTTGTAAGAGAACTCCACCTGGACAAGTACTCGATCCCACATTTGTGAGTTTTCTCCGATCAAACTTTGTAGTAGGTTCCCCAAGCTCCTATTTACCACCTCTGTTTGCCCGTCGGTCTGCGGGTGATAAGTAGAGCTGAAACTTAACTGCGTGTCCATCTTCTTCCACAAGGTGCGCCATAAGTGCCTTGTAAACTTCACATCCCTGTCAGAAAGAATAGATTTAGGTAGGCCGTGTAGCCTGATGATCTCTGTGAAGAACAAGTGGGCCACGTGAGTGGCATCGTTGGTTTTTCTGCAAGGGATGAAATGTGCCATCTTTGAAAATCCGTCTACTACTACCATCATCGAATCATAACCCCGCTGCGTCCTTGGTAGACCCAAGACGAAGTCCAAGCTGACTGAGTCCCATGGTCTACTTGGAATGGGCAATGGTGTGTAGAGTCCCATATTCTGACTGTGTCCTTTCACCAACTGATACACTTTACATCTGGTCACAAATCTCTGCACATCCCTTCGCATTCTTTGCCAATAATAAAAATGGATGCGCTGCTCTAATGTTTTGTCTATGCCGAAATGTTCGGCTAGACCTCCACTGTGCTTCTCCTGAATGATATTTTTTCTCATTGAATAATCAGGAATGCATAACTGTCCCCCTTTAAACAATAGCTTCCCCTGCAATTTATAGTCCAACCATGGACTATTGTCTCTCAGCAAAGGATTTTGATAGGCTTCATAAGCCTCTTTGAAATCCATGTCGGTCTGATACAAGTCTTTGAAATGCTCAAAGCCCAACACTTGTATCATACTCTCCTGCAAGAGCAAGGCTCTTCTGCTCAGTGCATCTGCAACCTTGTTGGCTTGCCCGCTAATGTGCTTCAACACAAAGGTGAAACTCTGCAAATATTCAACCCACTTAGCATGCTTGTGATTCAGCTTATGCTGTTGCATCACGTATTGCAGCGCATAATTATCCGAAAATAGAACAAACTCATTCCCCAGCAGATAGTGCCTCCAATGCTTCAGTGCTTGGACGACAACATAGAATTCCCTGTCATAGGATGAATACTTCTGCCTGCTTTCATTCAACTTCTCACTGAAAAACGCAACAGGTTTGTCTTCTTGGCTAAGTACATCTCCAATGGTTGTACTGCTTGCATCACAACGATCTTGAAAAAGCTTTTTAAAATCTGGCAATCTCAGGATCGATCTTTATGTGATATTCTTCTTCAGTAGTTGAAAACTCCTTTCTGCTGCCTCGATCCAACGAAAAGGCTGACTTGCCTTCTTTATAGTGTCCAACATAGGTGTGCAGATTTCACTAAAATTCCTTACAAATTTATGGTAAAAACTTGCCAGCCCATGAAAAATACGTACCTTAAATAGACTTTTTGGGGATGGCCAGTTGACAATTGCTGCAATCTTATCTGGGTCCATCTTCAACTCGTTTTCTGCAATCAAAAAACCTAGATAAACCAATTCTTTTTGCAGAAAAGTGCATTTTTTTTTCAGATTTATCAGCAACTTATTCTGCTGCAATTTTTCCAGCACACTTCGAACATGTCGAAAGTGTTCCTCCCTTGTCTTGTTAAAAATTAATATATCATCAAGGTACACTATCACAAACTTTCCAATGAACTCTTTCAGCGTTTCGTTCATCAACCGCATAAAGGTACTGAGTGCATTACTCAGTCCTAATGGCATTACTAGCCACTCATACAGTCCTTCATTGGTCTTGAAGGCTGTCTTCCACTCATCCCCTTCCCTGATTCGAATTTGATGATACCCACTCTTTAAATCAATCTTTGAAAAATACGCTGCCCTGCTCAGGCAGTCCATCATATCGTCCATCCGTGGCAGTGGAAATCTATACCTGATGGTAATTTTGTTGATGGCCCTCGAATCCGTGCACATTCGCCATTCTCCTCCTTTCTTGGGAGTGAGAACTATTGGAACTATGTAGGGGCTCAAACTCTCCCTTATTAGCCCTTTATCTAGCAATTCCTGCACCTGTTTTCTGATTTCCTCATTGTCTTTGGGGCTCATCCAATACGTTGCCTTATTTGATAGATTTGCTCCAGGTATAAAGTCAATATGATGACTTATACTTCTTTTGGGAGGCAATTTATCTGGTAAGTCATCCACTACTATATCGTTGAATTCTTGCAGCGTTTGCTGAATTTCCACAGGAAAATCTAACACCTCTGTGTGTAACAACATCGTTTTTTCTCTTCTCACGATAGCATAGTTCACTTCACTATCTTCAATCTGCCTCAAAAACTGTTTTCCACCCATTAGGAACACTCTCGTCTCGCTTGTTTCCGTTGTCTCCTCCTCCTTGATGGGCACAAGTGTGTGCTTGATCCCATCTTTGACAAACTTATAATAGTTTGTCTTCCCATCATGCACTACCTTCCGGTCATACTGCAAGGGCCTTCCTAGCAGTATATGACATACGTCCATTGACATAATATCACAAATAACCTTATCCTTATATCTGCCAATATGGAACTCAACTTCACACTGTTCGTCCACCAACAACTAATGGCCTTTCTGCAACAACAATACCTTGTAAGGAGTGGGGTGCTTCAGCCCGCTTCAAACCCAACTTCTCTACCATCTCCGCGGCAACCAGATTATCCGTGCTCCCATCGTCGATAATCAGCTTGCAACATTTTCTGTGCGACACAAACTGTCCGGAACAATGCTTTCCTTTGAGTTTGTTCAACTGTTTCTTTCGCTGGTTTCAGCAACACTTTGTTCAAAACTAAGGCTTCCCCTGTTTCCGACACATTTTTTGCTTCTTGGGGTGGTGCCTCTGCTTCCTCTGGCTGCACAACAAACACTCCTCTCTGACCAGCTTGTTCCGCTTCAGGACACTCGAAAGACCTGCGCCCCCACTTGTGGCACCTGTAGCACTGATAGTTAGCTCCTCTGTCTTGGCCATTTCCTCTTCCTCGCTGATATGGCCTGCCACCTCTAGTGCTGTCTCCTTTTTTTGCTGTTCCAGAGGTTTTGGAACTGCTGCTTTCTTTTGGCAGTTCGTCCTCTGCCATAAGACTGTCCCCTTACTCTGCCGGTTCCCCATCCTCTCCTAGCATTTTGTTTTCTGGTGATATTCTCCTCTGCCTTCATAGCGCTCTGGTATGCTTCTTCTATATTTTTCTGGGTAAAAATGCTGATTTCATCTAATATTTCCAATCTCAAACCATTTACATATCTTGCTGTTTTCTCTCGGGTGTCCTCTGTATAACCAACTCTTAAATTTACTCGGTACAATTCTTTAGTATACTCTCTCACTGTCGTTCCTTTTTGTTTCAAATTTTCCACTTGCCGATGCAGTGCAATCTGGTAATCCTTGGGCAGAAATCTGCCCTTCAACTTGGCCACCATCCTTGGCCATTTCTTTATTTGCAACTTGTTCATCCTTCTTCTCTCCACTTGGACACTGTCCCACCACAGGGCTGCGTGTCCCTTCAGCTTTGTTGCAACGAACTTAACTCTCTGATCCTCACTGACCTCTTCACACTCAAAATATTTGTCCAATTCGCTGATCCAGTCCAGCAAAACTTCTGTGGACAAGCTACCGTCATAATTTGGGATTTTTGGTTTAGGCTTGCTACTAGCCAATAGGACCGACCTGAACAATCTCATTTCCGGCCCTTCTTCATCCGATCCATCTGTTGTCACTATGGCTTCTTCTTCGCTGTTTTCTCCTACCTTTGGATCCCTCCTCCTTCCTGCTTCAACTGCCTCCAAAACATCATTAAGGATCCTAATTCCTCCCGCAATCCTTCCTCTACTGCTTTTCGAGCACCTCTTCCATGTCCTCGTCTTCCAACTTCCATCTCTCAGGAAAACTCTAAATTTTGCTCTGATACCATTATGATGGGACTAGCGCGTAACTTATATTTTAATATTATTAACAATAATACACCAACGCTTTAATCAACAGTTGTATGATTAGCAAATAATCGGGGGTTAATACATTTGATTAGGCTCTAAACAAATGATTGTTCTGGATATTTGTTGGTTGGCATTTATGTCGGAATTCAATGATGGTTTGCTGGCTGTACCTGCCTTGGTTACTGTTTTCCCACTCTTTGTTGTTACCAAAAGCCTTGGTTTATGTCATTCGGTCATTTCTCATTTTCGTTTTCGCTGTGTCGAGGGTTTATGTCTGTAATGAGGGTTTTTGCTGCGATTGTGTAGAATTTGGCAGCAAGGTTCTGTGAGCGCCCATCTATGAGTTCTTTTGTCTGGTGGCGAGATATCTCTGCTTGCACTTGTGGCTTCGTTGCCTGGTTGCCTGAGCACGGTGTGGAAGGTTTCCTTGTCTGTGTGAGAGGGTTATTGCTGTTTCCGTCTGCTTGGTTATTATACCTTCCCCTGTTCCATTGTTTCGTTCTGTTACAGTCTTTCTGGTTGAGCTTATGGTTGACAGATGACTGTTCTGTGTTCTAAAAGGTCGTAGTCACGGTGGCTTCCTCAGCGTCGCGGTCTTGGCAAGGTAAGCTGTTCCTTTATGCTATTGCTTACCCTCTTCAGTTTTCTCCGGCACTAGCAATGTTCGCTCCTTGGTCTGCAGGGTTTCACCGTTTACTATGGCTCAGTGGGGTTTCACTCCTCCAACGTGAATGCTCTTCAGGTAAACGATTTCCTTGACTGTGCTTTCAATTCTCTTTTTTTTTTGGTTACTTCCTGGCTATACTCAGCATAAATTTGACTGACAATACTCTGTTGGCTCACTGTGCAGGCGAGAGTTTGTTCCTAGGCGTGGTCTACATAACTGCTATGAGCAATGGTTCTGGTAGGGTCGTTCTCTACTACTGTTGTCAATTTATAGTTTGGTTGTCTCTGTCAGATTACTGGGCAAAGTCCCAGTGCTCCTTCATTTGATTTTCTTTGTTGTTGTGCAACCTAGGATTCAATTTGTATATTTCCACTGTGCTCTCAACACCTGTAATTTTTGTCCGCCTTTCTATGGTGACCGACTAGGGTTCAACCCTGACTTTCTGGGTTTTGCTATATCGTGTTGTCTTTTTCTTTGTTCTTAACTGAGTATTTGGCACTATTTGTATGTATACAAATATTTTGGTTATAAAAAAAGAATTAACAGGAAAAATTCTGTGTAATCCGTTTACCTCTATTTTGGGGTCGTTATTCGGTAATTATATTCTTGTTCGATTCCGAACTGTTCGTATTGTTGTTTGCTTTCGTATATTTGGACTGTGTTGTGGTTGTTGCTGGAACTCCGTGTTGGGAACGCTCGTTTGGTTTCTTCGTTTGCTCTCTGTGTTTAATAGAAGTGAAACAAAAAATACAATAGATAGGAATGCACAATGCTATTTAGTTTGCATACTCAGTAGTTAGAGGAAAGTAAATGAATGTCATGGACAAGCTGTTATAGATGGATTCAGATATTCATGAAAAATTACTCTCTTTATTGTATTTCTCTTCTCATGCATTGAACCCCTTCAAAATGTATTACATTGGTTTTTGTATTGAATTTAGATAGTTACTTGAACTGTTCTCGGTTACCCTTCAGTTACTTTTATAGTTACACAATTGATGATTACGCTGGGTTTTCTTGTGCTATAGGATTTACAATATTTATTTATTTATTTATTTATTTTTTTTATGAATAGACAATGGTAAAATGGATTAAGAAAAATGACAAACGAATGTAACTATAATGACACTATCCTAACTGCACTGTTCCTAATATTCCTTAACTAATAATAAAAAAAAACTAGTTTCTAGACACTGCTTTATTTAGTAAATGTAAATGAAACTAAAAAACATTGAATCTATCCTCTTTAGCTGAGACCAACACTCGGGTCATGGTGCCCTTAACTAGATGCTTTTGGATCACCCTGTACGGCTCTTTTTTTTAAATTATCTATAGTAGGAATCTGTTCAGATAGAATGCACCAGAATATAAGTTTGGATTTAGGTGGGATTTTTAATTTCCATACACTGTTCCACCCCCAACACTTTATGACAGACTCCCTATACTTGCATTCAGTGAGATAGTCTTCTTTGGGATTGTGTATGCCCCTTTTGGAATGAACATCAACGCATCATCCTTGTCAGCAGAACATGTAATTATTTTAATGTATTGATATAATCCAGCCCGTTCGGTTGCCATTGTTCGGGTATGTTTAGTTCATGTGTTGTCATCCCTCCTTGTCCCCATATAGTTGTAGAATCCGACATAGAAATCTGATTGATGGTTTTAATCCCCTGGCTGTTTAAAAATAGGATGAACTCTTGTGGGAGAGTGAATCTATTGCCGCAACCAGACTAAGGGTCGATGCCGATAATGACTAGGGTTTTCATCTAGTGTAATCACTATTACCCCGACAACTCTTTGTCAAATCATTCATTCAATTGTTTGTGCTCCGCGACTTGTTGCTCTGCAACTAATTCTTCGAGGGTTTGTTACTCTCAGCATCGATATGTAAGAAAATAGGATTTTATCTCCGTAACCACTATATTTTCAACTCCCGCAAACAGACATAATCATTCCATATTTTTCCGAGTTTATTTCAAAGGTAATTTCTTCTCTTATATTGTGGCTCTCATTTTAAATCTTTTCAATATTGTAATTCTTTATGGTTTTGCTTTTCTTTAACTCTACCAGGTTTTTGCTATTACATTCATGGTATTTCTCTATCCAAGGGTATCTATAGACCCTTGACCGTCGGCCATGTGAGATATAGTAGAATTCCTCGAAGTAATGAGGAACAATTTCTCATACTGATTTCTGTTTCATTGTTTCCTTCGATATTTTCTATTTTCTATGTAAATACTCTCTACGGTTTTTGCCCATATCGAGTTGGGTTCTTTTAACCTCAAAGGTTAGACATTTGTTTAGTCTTTATATAACGCCTAACTGTGTAAAACATACGTTTGAGTGTTTTTTTCCTACTTCATATATGTTAAGTTAGGTTTGGGGTTAGAGTTTTCCTCCAACCCTAAACATCCCACAACTGTATATTGTCTTCAAATTTTTTCTTTTTTACCTCTATTTATTTAAGCTCAGTTTTTTTTCATTTTTTCACTTGTATTTGACTCTGATTTTAAGTCTGGTTTCGAATCTACAAATTCATACCTTAACCCTTAGGGCTTGTAGGGTATTCCTTCTATTCTTTTCAATAGATACAATTTCTGATTATAAACCTTAATACTCTATATTTTGTTTATAATACACAGGTATTATCACTCTTTCCAATATAATTTACTAATTTTAACTCTTTTGCAACTTGGATGAATTGGTGGGTTTTTTGTACTCTGGAATTCTCTCTCAGTAAGATATCATTTGATACATTTACTAAAGTAACGAATTTGAGAACTTTGCAGTTGACAAAATCTCAATTCTCTAACAAAAGCACTCAGGGCTTTGACTTTGGCCTTGCATCTCATAGAAGATCTGTTGAGCTTCATCTATCATATTATGCTTACAAAGCCCATGTAGTAATGTACCATAGCTAACTAGGTCAGGCCTGCAACCTTCTCTGGTTTATGGTTCGATCCCTGCCGAGTGCGTTCAACCCTTTAGGAGAAAGGAGTGAGTGAATTCATGTTTATTGTACTCTATGGGCACATGCCAACATTAATGTACCATAGCTAACTAGGTCAGGCCTACAACCTTTCTCTGGTTTATGGTTCGATCTCCGCCGAGTGCGTTCAACACTTCAGGAGAAATATCATTGAGTGAATTCATGTTCATTGTACTCTATGGGCACATGCCAGCAGGAGCGACTGAACAACATTTCTTCTGTATACTTTTACCGACGGCATCCGAAACAGTTGAAAGTGAGGTTGGAAGGTTAGCAACAATATTCTAACCCCAACACCACTCTACAGGTTAAGTATCGCCCAACAACTCCTTTTCTCAACAGTTCGGAACCCTGCAGTGGCATCCACTTATGATTTTTCTCTGCACATTGGTTTGAATCCCAAATACCAATCTGAGTAAAGCTACGGAAATTTGTCGTTATTGAGTCTGGGTCTTTGTTGATTAAGAAAGTTGCTCTCTGAGACTCCCGCAGCATAGCTCCTTGTGACCGCTCCCTCTTCTGCAGCACACCATCCTTTACCCTTCGGCAGCCAGGCCCTTCGAGGCCATCAACCTTGGTCGATCCGGCTCGAAGGAACGTTCGGTTCCTGTGTAGTATTTTAAAAGAGCCGATCATGAGTCGAAGCAGTTGCTTCCTGCATTTCAGCAACAATCCTTACACATTCAAGATTAGATTTCTGAGTTTTCATAACCTCAGAGCTCTACATTGCGAGCTCCTTACCTCAATCCCAGAATCGTGGAAGGAGGCAATCTAAGAAGGGATAAACCCTGATCATTTTTCACTGGTTTTCTGGTATACGCAACAACAACACATCTGTTCACCGTCACCATTGCATCACTCTGGATTTGGACATACGTAGCAACACTGAAACAACGTCACTGCTATTATTATTATTGAAACAGAACATGCAGCCTGAGTATGCACGTCAAGTGTTTGACGGAATCTGCCCACCAAATTTGACAGTCAAATTTGACAGTCACTCTGATACCAAGATCACAGTAGACGAGTTTTCTCTAAATCCTTTGGTGAATTTTATTGCTCAGGAACAAACAAATACAAAAGAATGGGTTTCAAATCTAGGGATTGGATCCGTGCAACAAGACAAGTTGTACTAAGATGACAAGTTTAGCCTTGTTGAATTATCAGCGGTTGAAAACCAACGAGAGCAAGTGGTAGTCAGCCCTACCGATATAGCCATGGAGTCTGATTTCTCATTCTAGACAGCCCAGGGAAAACAAATGCTGCGGGAAATGGAATTTCTTGAAACTCAAAACAAACAACTCCGTGCAGAAATACACACCCTCTCTGCAAGAGTTTCAGAGGTGGAGGGGGATAATTTATCCCTTAAGAAGATGTTACATGAAACCAAAGAGCAAGAAATTCTCCATCCTCCAAATGGTACACTGCATGTAGAAATTCTTGATCTTAAAAGCAAGCGAGAAGAAAACGATCCTAACAACCCACCTTCAAACAAGAAACCAAAACACACATTAATTCTTAGGTACAGGTGGTTTGAGGGAAGGATAAAACTCCTACCCCTCTAGCAGTAGTTGAGGAGGTGATGTAAGCAAAACTTGTGGAAGAATGCAACAGACGAAAAAGAGAATTGAATCTCAAGGTTAGAGGTCTCCCCTTACCCTATCCCTCTCTGGATCCTATGGAGGTGGGGGTTAGGTTCCTTTGGGATACCCTTAGCCTCTTCGATATAGCTTTGGACAAACCCTGACTAGGCTACGACTCCACTCTCTTCCTCAGGTTTCATATTGCATCTGATCGACTCCGTGCCCTCAGGGCTAAGTGAAAATTGTTTTCTCTTCCCAACAAGATTTTCTTGGACGAGGATCTCACTCGAGTACAAGTTGTGGAATTTAAACAATCCAGAGAACAGGTTATGGCAGCATGATAGTTAGGGAAATGGGCAATTATCAGGAATCTCCGGGCAGTCATTCGGGACTCCTTCCCACCTGGGTGCGAACCCCGAACTGGAGGTTCCAAATGACGGGCCTGCTTGGGGAGGCGACAGGGTACATGCATTTCTATTTGTTGTTGGAATGGAAATGGATCTTTCTAGTCATCGCCGAGACTCTTGTATGACGCTCTCGAATCAACATACATCCTCTTCGTGACTGAGACTCATGCGAGTCTTGTTCGACCCTTCCCAGATATTGCAGGTTACCATTGGATCTCAGTTTGCAGGTAGGAGATGAGGAGCTCAGAAGGGGTCAGAGGATCAGGCGGAGTTGCTTGTTTGGGTAGTCACTCACTCCGGAACAAGGTATCTTTGGTAGCCGAAGATGATTTTTCCAGGTTTGTGTGGATTTGAATTAGCATCGGAGTCTCTCCTTCGAGGGACATCTACATTGCAGTTTGTTACTTCCCCCCAGCGTCTTCACCATTTTCCATCCATAATGGTTTAAATGGAGACCCCTTATAGACTTGTACATCGACATTTCCTGATACGGTGCTGTTGGGGAAGTCATCCTCCTAGGTGACTTCAATGCTCGCATTAGAGAACTCCAGATCCCTCTCCACGATCGATCAGAGGATGCGTTTTGTACCTAGGTGATAGATCCAGATTCAGTAGGGCTTCACCGATGTCATATGATGCTTTGGGGCCCACTACAGTTTATGGTAAGCATCTATTGCAGTTGGGGGAATCCTAGGAGTTGTTGATTCTAAATGGTCTCCCCTGATTCCCACACTCTTGCTTTTTCACATGTCGGCCATATGGCGAGGGTGCGAGTGTAGTTGATTATGTACTCGTTATCCATAACTTGCTCCCTTTTATTCGCCATGTCTCAGTCTCCCCCACCCCCCTTGCTGATCATGCACTTCTTTCCTTCTCTCTCTGGTTTGACCCTCCCCTTCCACCCCATCCCTCCCCTCGAGGCCCACCCCGAACTACCTTCTGATTTGACGGAGGAGACCCTGACATCTTTTCCTCTACCCTATGCAAGATGCTCCCATTGAAGACCTAATTCTCCTTGCTTGTTTCTGCTTCCACTAAATACCCTTGTCTTTTAGCGGCCATTTGGGAGCAACACTCAAATCCTTCCCCACTCCACTCGTTCCACTTCCATCTCCACTAAAGTTGGATCTTGCCCCATGAACAAATGGTATGATGACGAATGCAAGACTCTACATCGAGAACTTCGATATTCTTTCACCCACTCTCAACCCTTCTACTCCGACCTCAAAGCTTCTTATTGTCGTCTCCTTCGTCACAGGAAACGATTCTTTGTCTTTCATAAAGATGAGAAATTTCTGCTCTCCTTGCCCACTCCCCTAAACGATTCTGGCGTACCATCCTTCTCCGACACTCCCCTCTTCCACCTGGCCTCGACTGTACATCCATGTTCTCTCTCGCTTCCAACCTTTATGGTATTCTTGGGCAAGCCCAAATTCATGTTACCTCCCCACCCTCTTCCTATTACCTATTCTCAAACAGAGATAGTAGAGAGGCCATTTGGGTGATGAACAACAACAAATAAGCTGATGAGGAAGGCCGCCAAGGAAAGATCTTCAACCATGTAGTCCGTGAAGGTTTTCCACCGACATGGTCACACCACATCATCCATCTAATCCACAAATCATGTTCCAACTCAAATCGCAATAACTACAGAATGATCATGGTGGGCCACACGTTCTCAAAGTTGTATGCTATTGTTCTACATAGGAATCTCTCTAGTGACCTTGAGCAGAGACAACTCAGAGCTAGGGGACATGCATGTTTTTTACCGGCTCATCAGAGCATTGACCACATCTTCACCCTTCGCACCGTGATTGAGGAGGTATGACACCGCTCTTCGAAAGCCTACTGTTGTTTCGTAGATTTTTGGAAAGCTTTTGACTCTGTTCCGAGGGAGGCCTTGCTCCAGAGACTCAGAGATATTGGCATCTATGCAACCCTATTTACCGTTATTATGCGCCTATATGAGTCCATTCTTGGTCACCTTCATGCGGTCCATGGGATGTCTGGTTTCATCCGAAGCACTATTGGGATTAAATAGGGTTGTCCACTGTCCCCTACCCTGTTTGGGATTTATATTGATGAGTTGTAAGCATTTCTACATGAGCATATCCGAGACACTAATGGATGCCTTTTTCCCCAGGTTTTGATATCTATTCTACTCTTCACTGACAACGTGGTTCTCCTCTCCTCATCCCCAGAAGGATTACAGAGGCAGCTAGATGCCTTAGCTCTGTTTTGTGATCATCGACAATTGACAGTCAACCTGGGTAAAACCAAGGTTATGTTCTTCAATGGGGTGAAGAAAACCTCATACCTTCAATTTCTATTCAAAGGGGAGGAGATTGAGATCACAAGCACGTATACTTACTTGGGGGTGCAATTCTCAGGTCCCTGCTTCAGTTTGCGACCAACGCTTCAGTCTCAGATCAACAAAGGATATGAATCCTTAGCCCTTCTCGAGAGACAATGCTTTCCACATTACTTCGAGGAGATCCCGTCCAAGATGAGCCTCATTGACACCTTGATTTGTCCCACTGTTCTATATGGCTCAAAGATTTCGAGACCGTCTTTACTTGAGTCAAATTGGGTTCAGCTGAGAGAGTCCAGATTCTTCTTCTCTTCCGCATCATTAGGTGCAAATTGACAGTTCCGCATCACATCATCCTTGCAGAGTTTGGAGCTCAGCGCTTTCGGCTTGAGACGATCTTCAAATTGGTTCCATTCTTGCATCGTTTCCAGGGCTTTGCAGACTCGATAAAGAGTAGGGATTGATATCCTTGCTTGGCATATTGCTCTTCTGAGACTATTGTCCGTTCTACTCCCTCAGGCCGAGCGAGATGTTGGTTTACAGGAGTTTCAAATCTCTTAGAGTTGGTGGGAATCCAGTTGGATCGTCCTCCTCCTTTCCGATATTCCTTAGATGCTCCTGGTCACCTTTTACCTACTAGACAAGAGCTAAACAAGATCATCAGGGAGGACACCTACATGTGGTTTGTCTAGGTCAACTGGGTCAATCCTCTGAGAGGGTTGCGCCCAAAGATGGCCTTCTACACTGAGAACTTCTTGGAGTTGAGAGACGAGCTCATTGTTCAACCCCAATATACAATTCACCACTGGATGCATGCTCTTCGCATTCCTCTAAGCCAGTTCATAGTAGGTTCTCATAGACTTAGGGTAGAGATGAACCACCAAAATGGATAGACTAGATAGACTCTGCCAGGTATGTCATTTATAGGAAGTGGAGACCAAGGTGCACTTCATTCTTGGATGCCCTATCTACTAAGAAATCAGAGGAAGGTTTCATTGCTCTTTCAGAGATTCTCAGACCCTCCCCGACTTTTTCAAGTATCTCGATCAAAGATGTTTGGCCCTATATATGCAGGAGACTCTCAGGTTTCGAGCGCATATTCTTCAGCCTCCCATCAAACCAGACCCCACACAGAGGATCACGATATTTTTTAGGGCACTACCTTCAGACAGGGGCACCAAGAGATCGATTGATACCAGTACATATCCAGACTCCAGATCAGTGAGGATCCGTGGGACCTCACCCTGCCACACAAGATTTTAGCAATAGATCTGTCTCAGATCCGTTCCTGGGAGACGGACTAGGTCCTCCAACATTTAACAATGCGCGAACCCCCCAAGAAACGATTTAGTGGACAGTCTCCACTTGCCACCGACTCTTCATCAGGCCAACAAATTTTGTTGAGTTTCTTCAATGTTATTGATTCAACCTCGGACGTTAGGAGACATGGGTCTGATCCTCAGACCTATTAGCTCCTAGATCTTCTCTGCTAGGGCCAGATGTTGATTTACTTCATGCATTGTATCTTTTATAGGAGACCTTTTGGTTCTCCCGCTTTGTATATACATCATTGTACTCAACAGTCCCTTTGACCTGGTTTGTGGTCATTAGTTGGACATAAATATTATTATGTTATCTTATCTTATCAATTAGTTTCATTTACGTATTTTCATATGTGGTTTATAATTGATTGCTTTTCTGTTGTATCAAGTATTAAAGTATTCCCTAAATGACACATTGAGACCTTCCTTTCAAGTATGCTACCACAATATTTCATTATCACTTACGAATGTTTTTATATTTCGTCATTCCAAGTCGAAGGATGTCGAAACCTTGGATTGAATTTCTTAGCATGTTTGTGATTGAAACTTCGAGATATCTCACCAAGATGCTTGTCATCTGAGTTATATATTTATGTTGTAACTATTGAATTTATCTTCCTCTCATAGAATATTATTGTTTTTATAGGTTTACAAGTCTTTCACTGTACTTAATTATGTGTTTCGTCAAACCAAGACTTCTGTCGATGTTTGTAATTTGATAAGGTCATGTTGACCTACACTAATTTCTATGGATATTTCTTTCTTTTTAATGTTTTTTTTCTCTGCAAATACTAACTTCTATTAACTGAAAGGCAAAATATTTTTACATATGATCGAGGCGTTATAGCACTCGACAAAACAGAACTGCCCCATTACAGACATAAGCTGGGGAAATCAGTTACAAAGTGCAAGAGACTAGAAAGCAGACATAGAGAGACATGCGTCGCCGAGAAGGAGAACTGAGCTAGCACAGAGACACAAAAGACATTGCAACCCAACAAATACAGAGTCATCAAATTCCCATATGGGAGCCAAAAAACAGTAGGACAATTGCATAGAAACCTGACCATAAGCCTGAGACCGAAGCCGAAACAAAAAGAGACTGTCCCAAGTGGCGCTACTTCTCTTTTGTTGGGTCATTGTCCTTCTTCTCATCCCGAGCAGTGTCGCCATCCTTCAAACCTTCATTACCGCTTAAATCGCTGTCAGGGATGGTTATGGCATGTTCCGCTTCGCCTTGAGTTTTGTCCTCAGCTGCAGGTCCTGTGTCGTCAAGAGGAGGAAGATTTTTGAGAAAAGCCTCCTGTTCATCTTTCTCTTTTTCCCAATTTTCCTTGCTATCACTGCCCGAGGAATTCTCACTGCCAGGAGAGGGATCAGGGGCGATGCAGGCCAATGGGGAGACAAGGTTTTCCTCTTCCGAGAGTATAAGGGTAATGTGGGCAGTAACCAGGGGCCTATGCAGATTACTTTGAAACTTGAAGTGCGTTGTTTGAAAAGCACTATTTGGCCTAGGTTTCCAACCAGAGCCAACAGAAGGCCCAACTTCATGGGCGGGGGAGGGATTGAACGGTTTCGTCGCTGTTTCCATGGCAAGACCAATTGGAGGATGCAGAAGGTTGTCACGACGCCCCCCAGAACGATGCCTCTTGCCAGAACGAACTATGATAACAGAAAGAAGGTAGGCCTCAAAAAGGTTATGGACAGGATGACAACCAGGATGGAGTCGGGTGAGGCAAGAGGGATGCCCAACAGAGCTTGCGACCAACACTACAGTATGACTGAGCGTATAGACAGCCAAAAAGATAGCAGACAGTGACAGAGAGCAAAAATCCATAACAGGGGAGAAGTTACCCTTGAGAGAGATGGCTTTGAGCTTGCGGCAATGCACCAAATTTAAGCCATCACCCACAGCTCCCATAAACCAGGTTCTATTGCCGCGCAGCAAAGCACAAAGTTGGGTGAGTGAACCATGGATCGACATGATTATAACAGGAGGCATATTGTGTCGTTCAACGCAGAACTTAAATGTAAATCCTCCTCCCAACCTCGCATTAATATTCATTCCTTGCTCACGTGAGGTTACGTCCCGGGAGGCCACGCTGCTCTGTAGCTGGCAGTACTGGGCATTAACTTCCTGCATGGAGATCTGTGGTACCAATAATGCCACCTGGATCTGGGAGAACGTTTTCGATCTCAAGCATTTCCTTCTACACAAGATTATTGAAGTCGAGGAGCTGAGCTTCAGAGATTAGATTTGCTGGTGATCCGACATATAGATGCCACCCACTATCAACTCCCATGTTAGCCAAGAGGTTTGCAACTTTGTTCCCATCTCTTCGAATGTGGTTGAAGGAGATCGCTCTGTGGGAACAAAACCAGCGCTCAATATGCAGTAGCCGTTGAGTTGTTCTCCAACTGTTACTGATCTTGGAGGAAGGGGATCCCTGTAGAATTCTTGAGACCATTTGGATGAGGATTTGAGAGTCTCCCTCTATTAGGAGTGGGAAGAGATTCCTATCTTGCGCTAGAAGTAGCCCCTACCAAAGACCTTCTAACTCAACTAAGTTATTGGTGTCCCACCCTTGTGAGCCCAAGAAAGTTATGATATTGGCTCCTTTATGATCTCTGAAGATCCCTCCAAACCCAGAATTCCCTGGGTTACCCTTTGATGCCCCATCAAAATTGAGTTTATACATGTTCCTGGGGGGAGGTGACCATTTCGCCATTGAGGGATCTCTTGGAGGCTTTGTTCCTTTGATCAGCTGTTCTTGCTTTCTGTGGAAGTTCCAACTATTCCATATTGATTGTTCCTGAGGGAGAGTGGGAAGATCCTCTTGGTACCATGTTTTTAGAGATAAGGTTTCTTCAATGTTTTGATTTATGATTTTCCATATATCATCCAGTGGTTTGGATTGGTTTTTGAAGATTCTACCATTTCTCTCCTTCCATATGGTCCATGTTACAAAACCTGGGATGAGCTTCTAGAGAAAATTCAAGATTTTGCTTTGAAAGGGGTGGGGGTCCCAGTTGCGTATTGTAGCCGTTATATCTCCATTAGCCCCTCCTTCCTTTTGACAACATAAATTTATCTTTTGCCAGAGCTTGTAGGCCAACAGACAGTAATACATGAGGTGTTCAATGGTTTCCTCTTCTTTTTTGCAGTTGAGGCAAATGGAGGGGCCACTGAATTTTTTTTTTCTCAGATTATCCCATGTGAGAATCCTCTTGTGACAGAGGAGCCAAAGAAAGGTAGATACTTTCGGCCAGATGGATGGATCCCATATTTTACTCCATAGCGGATCGAGCCTTATTTGATCTTTGACAAGTATATTATATGCTTCTCTAGTGGAATAGATTCCTCTTTCTTCGTATCCCCATCTGAGAATGTCTTTCTCCTCAGAGTACTGTATTTTCCTTTTTGTTAATTATGTATCCAAAGTTTGCTGGTCTTGCCTCGCCCATTGTGCTATGACCTGAGTCGCCTTTAGCCATTCTCCATAGTCTTGCTGAGAGGTATTGCGCCAAAAATTCCTCACCGTGTATTGGGGGTGCAGATCCTGCTCCGGGGGAACATTAGGTGGGAAAAGGTCCCTGAGTTTAGGCATCTGTTGCCAAGAGTCGTCCCAAAATCTGGCCTGATCACCATTCTTCACTTCCCAAAAACTGTGCTGCTGAATGAGGTTCTTGTGCTGTTTTGCTGAGTTCCATATAATTGAGCCATTACAAGTCTTTGATATTCTGATGAGTTCCTACCTTGGACAATTTCCCACATATTTGGCTGTCCATAATAGGGCCCAAGGAGTGGGAGGGCCCGAAAGCCATTTCCACCAGATTCGAGCCCCCATGACAACATTGCTATGAGTGGGGTCTCTTAATCCAATGCCAACTCCTTTCTTTGGAAGGCAAGCGGTTTCCCATTTGACAAGAGCCCATTTGCGTTGAAGTCCACTGCTGCCCCAGAGAAACGATCTTTGGAGAGATTTGAGTTCTTTGAGAACCCATTTGGGAGTCGCAAGGATGGAAAAAAGGTATAGGGGCATGGCTTGAAGGACAACTTTAATCAGAACAAGACGGCTAGCCATGTTAAGAGATCTGTGAGTCCAAGAGGAGAGCCGCGCTTCCAGATTATCTAGGAGGGTTCTCCAGGAGGAGTGCTTTAAGCCGGAGGCTATGAGAGGGGCTCCTAGATATGAGGAGGGGAGTTTGGCAGAGGAGAAGCTTAGGATGCGAAAGATCGCTGACTGGATAACAGAGGGAGTATGAAAGAAGAAGATTTGAGATTTGGAATGATTTATAGAGGCGCCGGAGGCATCTGAAAAGTCTGTTAAAAGAGTTTTAAGTTGTCTGGCCTCTTGGACTGAAGGGTGCCCGTAAAGCATATTGTCATCCACAAATTGTTGATGGGTGAAAACAGGGGAGTTGTGAAAGGAGAGGCCTTTGAGACGGGCAGCTTGCTAAGCATGTTTAATACTTTTCCCTAGACCTTCCGCCATAATGATAAACAGGAATGGGGAGAGGGGATCGCCTTGTCTAATACCTCGGGTAGGGTGAAAGGTCTTGGAGGGTCTGCCATTAATTAGAACAGAGAAGAAAGAGGATGATATGAGGCTCATAATCCAACGGACCCAGGAAGCATCAAAACCAAATGCTATAAGAGTCTTTTCAATATACTTCCAACTTAGGCTGTCAAAAGCTTTGGAAAGATCAAGTTTGAGTAGCATACCTGGCTTCTTGGAGATCTTCAGGGAATGAATTATTTCATGAGTAAGGATGATCCCGTCCGTGATCTGCCTTCCTTCAACATATCCGGATTGTTCAGGCGAGATAATAAGTGGAAGCAGAAGCTTGAGTCTGGTGGCTATAATTTTTGAGACAATCTTATAAATTATGTTGCAGAGGGCTATCGGTCTGTACTTGTCTGGCCTGCAAGGCTTCTCCACCTTGGGTATTAGGGCTATGAAAGTAGCATTTATCCCTGGAAACATCCATCGGAGAGAGCAAGACTCTTCCATGACCTGCCAAACCTCATTCTCAATTAGGTCCCAGAAGTTGTGGAAGAAGTTAGAGGTGAATCCATCCAGTCCTGGGGCTTTGCCGGCATTTAGTTGTCGCACTGCTATTTCCACTTCTTGAAGATCAACAGGCTTGAGGAGCATTTGATTATGCTCATCTGAAATGAGTTTGGGGATATTGCTTGTAATTTTTTTAATGGCCTGACATCGGTCTATGTTTGGTTCTCTGTGTACGTGCTTGAAATAATTTAGGAGTTCAGCCTCTATATCTTCATGCTTTTCTACTTTGATGCCTTGCTCATTTTGGATGTGGGTGATATTGTTGTGCATCCTGTGCTGGATTGTGGTGGTATGAAAGAATTTTGTGTTTTTCTCACCATCTTTGAGCCACTTGATTCTTGATTTTTGCCTCCACAATGTTTCTTCCTGCTTTTCCTTTTCTGCAAGTTGCAATTCAAGGGTTTTTTCCTGTTATGCTAGGTCCTCTGATATGCCGAGAGTGATGATCTTTTGCTGTAGCTGCTTCATGTCCAGTTCGATGTTCGCTTTCCCCTGAAAGATATTACCGAATGAAGTACGATTCCAGTGTTTGATCTTACCTTTTAGGTGCTTAAGTTTTTGTTGGAATTGGAACATTTTGGAACCTAGAGGTGGATGGAAGCTTTTCCATTCTGTGTTAATTAGCTTCTGAAAGTATGGATGGGTCATCCAGAAGGCTTCAAAGCGAAAAGGCCTGCGGATGTTGTTTCCCGGTCGAGACCAGTGAAGTGAAATGGGCCAGTGATCAGAACCAGTGAAGGGCAGGATGGAGGCCGCAAAATCACCCCCCAGATGAATGGCATTGTCAGAGAGTAGAAACCTATCCAACCGGGATGCGATTTGCTGGCTTCCTGCTTGTCTGTTGTTCCAGGTAAAAACTCCATTATTAGAAGAGAGGTCGATAAGCCAGTTATTTTGGATGAAATCCTTCAAAAGCGATCCTTCTTGAGAACTTTTGCATTTGCCTCCTCTTTTTTCATCCAGTCTTGTGATCATGTTGAAATCACCTCCTGCGATCCAAAGTGGGAGTGGTCTGTTCTAGTTGAGAGCCGAGATGGAGTTTAGGATCTCCACTTTTCGATGTGTTTCCTGTGGGAAATAGACATTGTTTAGAAGTCCATGTTGGTTTGTACCTAGAATATGAAAAGTTGCCTGAAGGAAGTTCCTGTGTGCATGAAAGTTGTTGAGCACAATGGCTCTGGAATCCCATATAATGGCTAGGCCTCCTGAGGCACCATCTGCATCAACTGCTATGTTATGACTTCCAGGCCATAATTTAGCGGCTAATCTATCAAGTGCATTGGAATCGCACTTTGTCTCTTGCAAGAATAGAACCTAAGGGTTTTCTTGCTTTAACATGTTTTTGAGGAGTCGGGTTTTCCTGGGGCCATTGAGCCCTCTGATATTCCAAGAGATTAGCTTCATTGAGAAAGATTGTTTTCAGGACGATAATACTTAGTTAGCTTAGTATACCTAAGGGTTTTCTTGCTTTAACATGTTTTTGAGGAGTCGGGTTTTCTTGGGGCCATTGAGCCCTCTGATATTCCAAGAGATTAGCTTCATTGAGAAAGATTGTTTTCAGGACGATAATACTTAGTTAGCTTAGCATACCTGCCCGATTCCACTAAGATTTGCCCAACCTTGATTGTTCTATGAAGAATGGTTTTCCTTCCTCGCTTTTTGATATCTTTGGCAATGAATCTTCCATCCCAAGGGCCTCCTGTCTGTATACCCAAAGATTTCTGCCTCTGTTCCCGAGATAAAACTTCTTCCAGGTTCTTAAGCTGTCCTGCTGGAATGTTGTCGAAGTTATTTGTGGTGCAAGCCTTTTCAAGACCAGGAAGGTCCAGATCCCCAATGTCTATTGTTTATGTTTCTTCCTCCATAAATTGAGAATAATCTTGTTCTTCCATTGGTTCCTCTTCTGAGCGAGCATCTGTGTTTGGGTTCTCCGGTTGCCTAGCTTGAGTACTCCATAATATTTCTTTTTGTTTGTCTGAGGTCGAAGCTTCCTTACCTTGAGTATCTGCTTGTGACATTGTGGGTCTTCCTTTTTTTGGATTTTCATCGTTCATGGGTTCTGGCTCTGGCAAATTCATTTGTGTTTCCGACTGGTTAGCTGGTTTCCGCTACCTTTGGTTTTGGAGCATGTTTCTTATGTGCTCTCTGGCGATTCGTGACCTTGATGAATCCACTTCCTTCAGAGGCTTCCAGATCCGATACGGAGGAGGGTTTCTATGTTAAAGGGCAGTCCTTGAATAAATGCCCGAGGACATGACATCTTCGACATCGAAAGGGCACATGTTCATAGTCAATATTTTGTAACCATTCATTGTTAAAGTAAGAAATGTTTACCGCATCTAGAAGAGCCTGATTGAGATCCATGTATACACAGATTGTGGCGTAAGAAGTATATTTGCCTGTTTTCGTTTCCTCTGCTGTTTTGACAAACTCATCCAGGGTGTTTCCTATCGCCTTCAGGGATTCTTCCTCCCAATATTCCGCGGGGAGTGAGTATAAGCGAATCCACACCGAAGCCTAGCTGAGGTCCACCATATCTGGGTTGAATCGCTCCACCCATCTTTTGAGAAACAAGCCAGCCGCGTTGAAGAAGTAAGGTCCGCCGTCAAGAACCCTATTTCTGTCCTCCAAGCAATTGAAGATAGCCGTGAAAAATCCTTTCGGCCCCAGTTGCAAGGTGATATGCCCCTTAGGGTGCCACTTCGTGTTTATCCAGCTTCTTAAAGCTTTTTCGGTTGGCCACAGACCAATGAACTTCCCTATTAGAGCATGATCTTTCATGAGCTGGATTCTTGCTTCAATTCGATGTCTTGGCAGTTCAACCCTTGGGCGAACCGCGACAACTGGTTTGCATGTAGCAGAATGAACTTCTGGTGACTTTTCCCCTTGTTTTACTCGTTGGCTTTCCGGACCATTGTTTTCCCCATTCTGATTTGTGGCTCCCTTCCCTACCAAATTCTCGAACTGTTCATTGTCGCTTTGTGGGGGAGGTTCATCACCCCCCCCCCCCCCCCCCGCCCCCACCCCCCCCCCCCAATGGGCTCCATGAGAGTGTGTACCCTCAGTCCTTGAAGGAGAAGGACCTAAACCCGTCAGTGTTTGCAGAGAGCAGCAGAATGACAGAGCCTGCCGTCGCTGCAGGTGCAGAATTACAGAGCCTGCCGTCGCTGCAGGTGCAGAATTACAGAGCCTGCCTTCGCTGCAGGTGTTCCTCTTTCTTTTTAATGTTAAGTAGATACAATGTTTAAATATTACATTTTCTAAGTTGTATTACTGCCTTTTTCATTTACGTTTTCAGTATTTTGTATACAATGACGATATTTACTTGTTTAGAATTTTTAGTTATGCTTCAACTCTAGTAGTAGACATGTACACAAATATTTCTGCACATTTTCTTTACATGAGTATAACACACACACACCTAGACTCTTGAGTAGAAGAGTTTGGGTTACAATGCTATACAATGCTTTTGTTTTATCTTCACAGATGATAAGCCTCTGTACATATCTGGGACTCGGTTTAATATATATATATTATACTATATATATATATAATCTTCTTATGTTGAAGTTTTTTCAATACAAAAGAAAGAACATAATTTATAATCAAATTCCTCATTTCTTTTTATTTAATTTATAACCCTGATACTTTTGCCAACTCTATATACAATAACATATTATCTTTCATAAAAATAAGCAAATTCCTTTCCATTTTCCCTGTTTCTTTGTCCTATCTTTTCCTAGCTCTATAGCATTAATCAAAAGAAAGAACATCTATTTTGAATCATTCGATTCATCATCATTTTTAACATAGCACCCTTAAAATAAACTACACAAAATTATAAGAAAAACACAAGTATTTCCTTTACTTTTTTGAGCAAGATATTAGGTAAGAACACTAACTTGAAATAAGTGTTTGGAGAATTAATATCAAAGGACTTGATACTTCACTAAGAATTACTTTTTTGTTTGTCCTAATCACTTGCTACTCATCAATCTCTCCCAAGGCATCGTGAACTCTCTTGTAAGAAGACAAAATAAAAACAAAAAAACATCTTTTTTTTTTACCCAAGGATACCATTCATTTTGGTATTTGATAACTACCTCCACCACAACAACAAGCTAGTTGCTAGCTCATGATTGAGCTTTACTTCCCACTACCAATGACAACATTCAGTCTTTTAGGGAAGCAATAAATTGACCAATTCCATAATTCACAATAAATCTAATCATCTAGACTAGATGCCTAGGAATTATTTTTGGGTAATTAATATTCATCATCAATTTGTAGACTCATCTCTTTTAGCCAAGTGTACTCCAACATTAATTTTCTAGATCTCTTTATTTATTAAAAACATTTTAAATACAAATTTACAATCATTCATTATTAGTAATAAATAACTGATAAATAATTTCTCATTTTTTTACCAAACTTAAACATTTAAAAAAGAAACACATATATACAATTTATTTGCACAAAACCATCAAGTCAGGGGATGTCACATAGATCTCGCTAACAACTCATTAGTACATCATGAAAATACCTCATCAAAGATAAGGTTTACAACTCATATCAATGTTGTGTTGGACTTTTTGATTGTTTAGGGATTCACAATCTAACATTTCCTCCTCAATCACAAGTCTAAATAATTATACCAATGATTTTTGTCATCTTCAATATGGAATCGCTGAACTAAGCTCCAATGAAGATATTCCTAAAAAATTGCTAATATCTAGAAGTGAATAGTTTCCATGTTTGAACATTCCCATTCTTTTTTATCATCATCCCAATAGTTGATTTGATTGATTTTAGGAGACTAGTTGTTATGCTGAAATTCCAAAACACTGATTAAATTTTGATTGATTGATAAGACTTCAAAACTTGAAGCCTCACTATCATATTTAACATTTGATATTCCCCTCTTATCATGTGCAAGGTGAGAAGTTTGTTGAAGGGATAAAAGCATAGGATTTGGATTTGTCTGTTCTCCAATAATTCATTTTTAAAAAGATCCAAGTTGGAGCTTTAGATTCTTTATGTGTGGTGGTTTTTTTGGTTGATTACTAACCGTCTTCACTTCATTTGGTGGTGGTTTTTTTGTTGACCATTAACCATTTTGACTTGAACAATGTGGTGGTTTTGGATGACTAGTAATCAATTTGATTTGAATAATGTGGTGGTCTCTGGTTTACCACTAGCCATCTTCACTTCATAATGTGGTGGTTTTTGATGTCCACTAACCAATTTGGTTAGAACAATGTGGTGGTTTCTAGTTTACCATTAACCATCTTGACTTCATCAATTTACTCCCCCATTAAAGGTTTAGGAAAGTTATTTTTTTATCATCTTGCTTCCCCCTTTTAGGTGTGGAGAGTGTTGTCTTTGAGTTTAGAGAACATATAGAATTGGATTTGGGTCATGCCCAAAATCATTTGCAGTCACTACATGATAGTACTTTTTTTTTTCCCTTTGTCTTTACCTTTGTATTGACAAAACAATAACACTCATGCAACTTATTTACTTGTAGATTCGATCTCCAAGAATTTATCCAATCATAATGAACTGTCTTTAACTTGTTTTGAGTTTTGCCAATTTTCTTATGAGATGATTTATTTTCTCACTAACTCTCCATGTTACCAACTTGTCAGACCAGGTAGTAACTCCTCAAAGCAAAATTGATTCGTATATTTTATTCCTTCAGGTTGGTCTTCATTATATACATGAGGGAGAGACTGCTCACTTCATCTCCCGATGACTATTCATATTACTTATTTATTTATTTACATTATATTCACCCAATCCTGATGATTAGGTGTTAACATTCCCCCCCTTAATATGAAGGAATGTCGGTGAGTCCAAGCATCATTTTGAATCGTTCAAGCTTTTCTTTTCCAAGCGCTTTGGTGAAGATGTCTGCAATTTGCTCATTAGTGGAACAATGATGGAGATGGATTGTTTTGGCCTCAACATGATGTCGAATCAGATGATATTTAGTATTGATGTACTTCGTTTGATCATGGAACTTTGGGTTCTTGGCTAACTTTATTGTAGAGGTATTGTCAATCATGAGTGGAGTTGATTGTACTTGTTTTACCTACAAATCTTAAAGAATTTTCCTGATCCACACAATTTCTTTTGTTGCTTCAGCTGCTACCACGCATTCTGCTTTTGTTGTGGAATCTGCTGGAACTGATTGTTGGCGTCATCTCCAGGAGACAGCTCCTGATCCAAGACTCATAGCATATCCTGAAGTAGATACCCCATTTTCTTTGTCTCCATCGAAGTCTAAATCAGAGTATCCAATCAAGCTAAAGTCGCCCACCTCTGTATACTTGATTCCAAAGTCTTTAGTTCCCTTCAAGTACCTTAGAACTCTTTTTGCAGCAGACCAATGTCCCTCACAAGGCTTTTGCATAAACCTGGAGAGGATTCCAACAACAATCGAAATGTCTGGTCTGGTAGTAGTTAGGTAGTTGAGACTTCCTACAAGCTGTCTATACTTTGTTGCATCCTCAAATTCTTTTCCTTCAATAGATGTGAGCTTTAAGTTTTGCTCCATTGGAGTAGTAAGAGGATTGCACTCTGTCATGCCAAACTTATTCAACAGATCTCCAATGTTCTTTTGAGAAAGAAATATAGACTTTGGATGTTGGGTTACTTCAATTCCAAGATAGTAATGAACATAGCCCAAATTAGTCATTTCAAAACTTTTCCCCAATTCCTTCTTTATGGATGCAAAGTAGCTTTCATTGTTCCCTGTCATTAAAAGATCATCTACATATACCACAAGATATACAACTGTTTTGCCAACTTTCTTGACAAATAAAGTTGCATCATCAAGATCATAATGTTTGAAATTGAGTTTCAGAAGATGCTTAGTTAGTTTTTCATGCTAAGCTCGCGGTGCTTGTTTGAGGCCATACAAGGACTTCACAAGTTTGCATACTTTATGTTCATGTCCTTTCACAGCATATCCTTCAGGCTGGGATATAAAAACATTCTTTTTTAGATCTCCATTCAAGAAATCAGTTTTTACATCCATTTGATGGACTTTCCAACCGTTCTGAGTTGCTAGGGCAAAGAGTGTCCGGATGGTAGCCCATTTTGCTGTGGGGGAAAAAGTCTCCTCATAATCGACCCCTTCCTTCTGTGCAAAACCGTTTGCCACAAGCTTATCTTTGTGCTTGTCAAGTGAGCCATCATCTTTATATTTGTTTTTGTAGGCCCACTTGCATCCAATTGGTTTGGTTCCTAATGGAGGATCAACCAACTTCCAAGTGTTGTTCTTTATGAGGGCATCATACTCCTTTTGTATAACTTCTTTCCATTCATCATGAGAAGCACTTCTTTCAAGGAAGTTGGTTCAAAATATGTAGACAAGTTCAATTCAAATTCATAAGAAACATCCATATCAACGGGTGAATTAGAGTCATCTACATCACCTCCGTTTTTCCAGTTTGAATTTCTAGTTCCTATCTTTCAACCTCATCAGGATGAACACTTTCAAGTGTCTTCGTCAGCCACTTTGGGGGACCTTTCTCATATGGTGCAGGCTGCTTCGTTGATTGAGTTGGGACTGAATCAAGATTGAGTCTCCCAATTCTGTCAATCACATCACTTAAAGCATCATCTGTTGTTGGAGTTTCATGCGGGGGAGAGTGTTCTTCAGAAGAAGATTCCACATGTTGATCTAGTATAGGAATCCACCCTTCAAGATGTAGAATCTGACTATCAAATTCTTGAAATGATTTTGCTTTTGCGAAGCTATCTATGCGATCAAGTTTCCGCTCAACAACATTGTCAATTTTGGATGATTCAAGAAAAATTACATCTCTAGATACAACAAACTTTTTATTTACTTCATCATAGAGATGGTATGCTTTGGAGATGTTTGAATACCCCAGGAAGATACATTTACGACTTCTAGTGCCAAGTTTGTTTCTATGTACCTTTGGTATCAAGGCATAACAGGTGGAACCAAAGACCTTGAGATGCTTTACCGAAGGAACATGTCCATACCACATTTCATATGGAGTTTTGTTTCTGATATAATTAGATGGACATCTATTCTTTATATATGCAGCACATAGAACAACATCAGCCCAAAACATTATCTTTACATTTTTTAAGAAGAGCATGGATCATACCATATTTAAGATTGTCGTATTCATTCTTTCAACTACACCATTCTGTTGGGGATTATAAGGTACAGTTGTTTGATGTTTGATCCCATGTTGGCGAAGATAGTTTTCAAATTCATTTGATGTGTATTCTTT
>APFE030186994.1:0-57502 GCA_000404065.3 Pinus taeda | reverse complement strand
GTGCATCATTTTCAATCCATGTATGAAAGTTCTTGAATGTTTGAAAAGCATCAAACTTGTTCTTCAATAAATAAACCCAACACATTCTGGTGTAGTCATCAATAAATGTCATCATATATTTATTTCCATTTCCAGAAGGAACAGGCATTGGACCACATAAATCTGAATGAATGAGTTCAAGTTTTCTATGTTCTCTTGAATGTGAATCATGAAAAGATTGTTTGCTATGCTTTCCTAGAATACAAGCATCACATTACTTAAATTTCCTAGGAATGTAGGCAAATCAGCAACACCATTTTTTTTCAACAAGCGGAGGTTGTCATAGTTCAAATGTCCAAATCTAGCATGCCATAATGAACTTGATGGAAGTGTACCTTCGTCATAATGAGAATTGTATGAGAAATGTTGTGTATGAGCAGAGGTACCTTGTAGCTTGATAAGCCTTTCTTCTTCTATTCCCCTCATGACAAGTGAGTGGTCAGATGCTTTTCTTACCTCAAGCTTGCCATCAAACATATGAATGGAATGACCTTGCTGGCGGATGTGGACCAAGGACAACAAGTTTCTCTTGAGTTGTGGGAGATATAGAACATGATGCAGAAGAAAGTCTGGAAGACCAGGCAGTTTAAGCTTGATTTTGACAAGCTCCAATGGCTTGATTTTTGATTGTTCTACAAAGTATACTGCTCCATCAACATTGTCAGTAAATTCTTCAAAAAAATCTTTTCTATGAGTCATGTGGCAGATTGCTCCTGAATCAAGCAACCAATCATTTTTCCAAGAAGCAAATGAAGCATTAAATAAATCTTCATTTACTCCAATATTACATTGTGCCACAACATAGTGAGCGGATTCAGGTGCTTTACCTTTGTCTGTATCATCAATTTTACCTTTCTTTTGGTTTCTTTGCTGCTCAATTTTGTCCCATGGTAACTTGCATGTAGAGGCATCATGTGATCCATTTCTTTTTGCAGCGTATGCAGTGCAAATCTTCTTTTTCTCCTAGAGAGTGTTTGCCCCCCCTTCCTCTGAAATATCTTCCTCTTCCTCTTCCTCTTCGACCACCTCTTCCTCTGGAAGAATCTTTAGCAAGTTTCTTTTCTTTATGAGCAAGGCACACAACCTCTTCAGAAGATTCAGGGGCTGTCTTCTTTCCAAAAGCTTTCTCTCTTTCAATAAACTTTTTCACAAGAGAGTCAAAGGTGATATCTTTGAGATTTCCATTTGCTTGCAATGACTCAAGATAATTGGAGTAAGTAGGATAAAGTACCTTGAGGAAAGCGATAAGAGGAATATCCAATTCAACCTTAGTGGATTTGATATCATGCATTATAGACTTTACTTCAGATGAAAGAGCAAGAGGATCATCATTTTGTAGTTCAAGAGTGAAGAGTTTAATCATGAGTTGAACAACTTCAAGTGCAGAATGTGAGTCGGCTTCGAAAGCAGTTGAAAATGGCGAAATATGGCGACTCACCTCTTCATTTACAGATGCTGCTATTAGTGCATAAGCTTTGCTATTCTTGTTTTCCCAAATGACGAGCTCTTTGTCTGATGTAGGTTGTTCTGGCTCTTTGTCTCTGTCTCCAACACACACTCCTTTCCACAACTCATTGAAAATGAGTGTGTGTTTTATCATCCGGGACCACTTAGGATAGTTATCTTTTCTAGTGAGAACTATTCCCACGATGGATATGATTGAATGCATACTGTAACAAAAAACTTCTGCTACAAAACTTTTACTGTTAATGGGAAAAAAATATAGTTCTGATATGACTGGACAACCAACTCAACTTGAAAGCAAATGTCAATACCCAAGACATATATATCGACACTATTCAAAATATATATCGGTTTCTTTTTACATTGATCACCCAATGTAGCGCTTCAAAATTTTTTAACACACAGCAACGATTTTAAAACATGCACAAAATCGGGGCTCAACTCACATCATAGGACAACGCTTCATAGGCACGTACTCAACTCACAAAAGTCAGGGCTCAACTCACATCATAAGACAACGCTTCATAGGCAGCGTACCCAACTCACAAGAATCAGGGCTCAACTCACATCACAGGACAACGCTTCATCATAGTGGCGCTGCGTACCAAAACAGTTCAATATTCAATGCATACCATGTGCACTCAACGCATGGCTCAAATCAAATTACAAATGCATTTAACATATGCCATGAACAATGTTCAACGTATTCTATTAATCATATTTTACATACCATGAATCAGTGTACGAAAACAACATTAATACAATGCCAAACAACGTGAAGATGCTAGCCAACCATTCACAATTCCATGCCAATGTTAATATAATACCAAAAACTTCAACACATTGGATACCATGCAGCAAGAATGTCGACGTACATACAATGATAGCAAGTCGGACCAATTTTACAATGAAATCACCATATCAGCGTATCTTTTCATGTACAATCGATTTAAAATAAAAAATCATACCCAAATTTGCCTAGTAAAATCACCATATCAACGTAGCTTTTCATGTACAATCGATTTAAAATAAAAATCGTCTCCAGACGCCCGGCCTCCTTGTAATCAAACGAGCATCCATGCTTTTCCGAATATCGGTGGAGAAAACATAACTGCACTCACACTTGAAACTCGTCAATCCCACACGCTTCCTGCAAGATTGGTATCGGTTCGGAGTCCTCACTAGCTCTTCGAAAGACACATAATTCCCACCATTTGAGGATGACCCAACAACTCCAGCAAGGTTTTGAAACAAAGGGCAGAATGGTTCGTTCAACGCAGAGAAACAAAGGGCGTATTGGTTCGTTCAACGCAGAGAAACAAAGGGCGGATTATAAAAGTAAGGCATTCAAACGTTATGCTGTTTTTTCTTCCAAATTGTTTAGAAGAGAAATAGGGCATTAACCACTCGAAGATATGTTATGGAAATTGAGTAACCCATACTTCTGCTTGGCTAATATTACAGTGGAATTTTTATTTTTCTTGGTTATGCGTTAGATAGAGGCAGTGATTGTGCGTTAGATAGTGGTAGCGATTATGCATTAGACAGTGGCAGCGATTATGCGTTAGACAATGGCAGCGATTGTGGAGGGGACAGAGAGTGCAGTAGATAGTGGACAGAGAGCAGTAGGCAGAAGGAGTTACAACTATTTTTGGTAGCTGGCTTTGATACCATGTCAGACCAGGCAGTAACTCCTCAAAGAAAAATTGATTCGTATATTTTATTCCTTCAGGTTGGTCTTCATTATATACATGAGGGATAGACTGTTCACTTCATCTCCCGATGACTGTTCATATTACTTATTTATTTATTTACATTATATTCACCCAATCCTGATGATTAGGTGTCAACACAACTCTTGGTCGACGTTGGTCTTTATTACCAAAATAATGAACATCTTCAAGAAATCCTGCACTCACAAAAAAAGTTGGTTTGGAGTAGTATGGGATGTGCAAGTTGTTTCCTTTGTCATATCCTAATCCATACCTATTTTGTTGAATGACAATTCTTCTCAAGCTTTGACAAACATCTTGGAAAGACCATTTGGTTGTTCTTTAACTTCACATTTTCTTTAGCTATTGCTACTATTGTCATTATCCTTGTGACTCATCTTCAATCCTTATTTCATTTATGAATGGACTAGAAGATTCCTTCTCCATTAATCTTCTATATCACAATAAACATTTTACTGTCTTGTGCGCCACAAGTTACATCAACCTTTTGCATGATTTCATTTGTATCACATGTTGCACCATACTTTTAGATAAGATTCTTTGTACTACATGTTGCATCAATCTTCTTTATTAGCTCCTCAATGTCACAACTTACATTAATATTTTGGATGAGTTCATCTTTATCAAAAGTTGCATTAGTCCTTTGCATGGGGTCCTTTGTGTCACAAATTGCATTGAATTTGGTTGTAGATGTTGTATTAAGCATGTTTTCAATTTGTTCTTGTCTTTCTCTTTATTTTATTTGAGGTGCTTCAATCAATTGATCTTTTATGTCTATTTCACTTTGAAGATCATTCACCGACTGTAGTCTATCAACCCAATGATCAATCATGTTTTGTTTATGATGTAAGTTATGCATAAGTGCTTTAATTTGATTTTGCAATTCATGATTGTACTCTTGCAAATCTTTGATTTCTTGAGAGACATTTACCCATATGTTATTTTTTACTTCATACTTGCTTGTTTGGATTTAGTTTCACTTACCTTGTGCTCACTTGATTTTAAGTAACCATAGGGTGTCAGGTACACTAATCATGCACCTTTCATTAGAGAACTTTTGAGGTCTAAAATGGACCTCCTAAAAAAAATGTACAACCAAAATAAACTTTATAGGAACTAATAAAATTCAAGATAATGATGTCAACCATGGGGGATGATTCACCATTTTTGAGGTAAAAAAGTAAAAGGATTAAATAATAATAAAATAATAAAACTAGTTTTTCAATTTGTATTTTCATCTTATCTCCCTAAGGTTTTACTCAAATTTCGAGTGGGAGTACTCGTTTGGATGCAAAATTTAATTCCTCTTCCAAGGAGTACCCATGTTATATATTTTTGATGGACCCTGCTAAACGAAAAATGAGAAATACATGAAAAAACGTGATTGCAATCAAGTTTTTCATGTATTTATCTTTTTTCGCGTAATAGGGTCCATCAAAAGTATGCAACGTGGGTACTCCTTGGATGAGGAATCAAATTCTCCATCCAACGAGTGTTCTCGCTCGAAATTTGAGTAAACCCATAGGGAGATAAGTTGAAAATACGAGTTGAAAAAATAATTTTTTCTTTTTTTCCCTCTAAAATTTGATGATGTAATCTAATTTTATTTTACTATTTCCACTATTATTTTATAATTTCCTTAGGAGACCCATTTTAAACCTCAAAATTCCCCTAATGGAAGTGTGATTACAAAACAATTTACCACATGAAAATGAATATCTTTATTATATAGCCACTTAAGAGTACACTGTGACAAGTGACTCTTTGACAAAGATCTTTTTGATACTGAATAATTTAAACCTTCCTATAAAATATTTTCATGCCAATTTTTTAATTTTATTTTCGAACATTGTTCTAAACCTCCCCCACAAAATTCTTTCATCATTTTAAAATCCTCAATGTTATATAGTTCAAAATGGCACGTCCAACCACAAAACATCTTATTTAATGAGCATAGTCTAAACATGCCACAATTTGGCTTGGAAAATATTAGAAATTTCGACATGATTTTGAGAAAATTTGACAATTTTTTTTTTCTAAATCCAGGTTATAGTTGTCAAGTTTCAGGATTTTGGGTGTCCCAGGGGTTTTTGATGGTGCCAATTTCATTTCTGCCACGAAAAGAACGATTTAAGCAATCCCACAGTTAGATTTTTTGAAATTTTTTTCGACGGATTCTAGCGAGAAATTCATAGTCCGAGTGAAATTGTGTCCTCGGTAGACATCACCTATTTAATGTTGTGCCACATGATTGTATGAAAAATAAAAAAAGGCTAAAAGGCCCCTCAATCTTATGGTTTTTCATATATGACGTGGACACCTACACACATGGGGATTTTTGAGGAGGCACAAATCTCCTTTTGAGTAGACACAACTCTGTCTCCAATGCCACAATCAAAATTTTTCGAGAATTGATTAGGGAATCCACCTTGAAGATAACTGCATGGAGTGTTTGATGAATAATTTGCTGAGGTAATCAATGATTATTATTGATTACAATAATTTCAATCATATTTTCTCTAAGATATCTCAAAGCCCTTGGGTTGTCAAGATGTAATCATCAATTTCATGACCTACAATCAATTATGAGTCATAAAAATATGTAGCAATCCATCTCACGACCTTGGTATATATGTAGGAAAATGAAGTTTCCATTGTCCAAACTTGGAAGAATGTGATTTATATAATCTATGATATCCACAACCTAAAGCAATTTCTAGATCCACTTTAAGGTCACAAAGAGTGATCATACCTCATAAAAAGAAGCACAAAATCACTTGACTGAGTAGGGCATTAAAACCCTTGTTTGGTATGCTTCATTTTTCTTCAAATATTCCATCATCTATCATTTTATGCACCACATCTCCCACTATTGAGGGTCTATGTGTTTTTTTGCCCCTGTGTTTTGCCTTAGCCAACAGTTGCAATAATTTTGACTCCTACACAACTTCAAATGATTATGGCACCTGACCCAACATAATTCTCTTCAGAGCCTTCATGGTCATCTATCCTTCCAGAAAAGATGAAATTCTACATGTGGTGGACGTCAGTTTAAGGAATAAATTGAAGATGAAGGTGGTCACTACATTTTCACACACAATTCCAGATTTCACTTATCTAGGATCATGTGATGGTGCTAGGATTTTAATTATCAACCAAAATTATAAGAATGAGATCACAATGGATAAGGACACAATGATCAACACTGTAGAAAAAACATTACCTTATGCTCAAGCTTCGTGGATTAGATCATATTCTTGATCTACCAATTCTCTTGTATGGGACCTTGATTCTTTCAATTCACAATAACAAGCCCTGACTCCAACAACAGAAAAGCCATCACTTAAAATATGTGACCTCCAGCATGGATTTTGTCAACCAATTTTTCTACCCCATTGTTTGTTGGGTTATGTCTTCTCCAATTTATCAGATTTTCATGGTAAATCACTTCATGAATCTAACATGATCACGATGCATTGGGTGAGAATAAATCTCTTCACAAACTAGCTCCCCTATTCCTTGAGGCATGTGGGGGTGACTTCTTGTTATAAAATTGTTTATTACAGAGCAATGGAACACATAAAATATATTGTAGAAATATAAACACGGAAAACACATAAAACAAGAGAGACATAGATATACATTGTTCACCCAATTTGGGCTACATCCACGGAGAAACAGCCAGTCCTTCCTTTTATATTATACAGGAAAATGAAGAGATACAACCTATAACATATCCGTTGTAATTCCCTCTTCGCTCTCACACAATACCCTCTCTCTTTCTCATTCTTAATACATATCTACATAGACACAATACAATTCCCTCATATATAGCGAGGGGTTGCCTTTTAGGGCAAAAAACCCTAAATTAAACATAACTTCTACCATCAGATCTCTGCCTAATGAACGACCTAGATTGACTACAAAATTACAACATTTTACAAGGCAATTTTACATCTATTTTTAGTTTCGGGGTTGCTGCCCTCGATCCCCTACTGGGGGGGGGGCTTTCAAAGATCGCAACTGCTCCCCCATAGACCCCCCCTTGTAGTGCAAATATTACGGGCAGTGTTGCTGCCACATTATGAACTGGGGTCCAATGCGGTGATACATTTGAATAAAGAAGATAATCAGGCTCCACACCCAACACTTCTTTAGCCCACGGTCTAAAAAAATTGATTTCCCAATAGAAATCACTGCTCTTTTCATAGTGGCTAGCTCAATAATGCGTCCAAGACATTTTTCACAAACGCTTTCCACACTTTTTCTCGACCCATCCAACCTAGGAATGACTACTCCTTACAATCACTGGAGTGTTGCACTAAGTGGAAAAGGCTTAACCCATTCTACAACATCATACAATATTATATATGAGATTAGATAGTGGCGGTGATGACCTTTGTTTATTCATAGAATGGAGGTGGAAGATTAGATCACAAGTCTGTATTTGAGATCTCAAAGTTACTTTGTCAACCTTAACAAATATTGGTTCACTAGATTCGTTGGATTCACCATGCAAAACAATAATGGAGTTAAATATAGCTAGTGATACTCATTATGTGAGCAATATAGTGAGCGAGGACTCTTCCATGGAGATCTTATTTAGATCTTAGATTTCATATTGCTTTTTACATATCTTATATTTTTAGATAGATATCAACACAACTCACACTCGTGTGCCTATTTCACACTCCAAATCCTTAGGAACATATACTAGCTCTGATATGACGTTTGAATTAAGAAAGCACAAGCAAAAAAACGTATGATGAAAAAGGATTTATGTCATTTTCTATTCATTGTATTGCTTGATATGAATTTATAGTACATTGGTTTGACAATTCTAGATCTTAGATCTCATTGAAAACTCATTAATGGATCATGGAAACATCTCATCAATGATAATGTTTACAACTCATATCAATGTAGTCTCAAACTTTGTGATTGTCTAGGGACTCAAATTCTAATAGGGTTTTTAGCAACATAACAACATGATGGTGTTACAATAATGGTTTTGCAACAATGTTCTCACAATAATGTGACAATAGGGTGGTGTTGCAACAAATGTGTCACAACAATGGTGTTGCAACAACGTAATAGTAAAAATGGTGTGTCAACAACGTAACATCAAGGTGGTTTTGTAGCAATGCAACAAAAAAATGGTTCATAACATGCTTATTTCATCTCTTAAGCCACTAACTAAAATTAATCGATGCAGGTTGCTTTTGGCGAAGGATACTCCTACATCAGATACTATTGGCAAGAATAACATGAGGTTCCAACTCACATAGAGGAAGATTTAATCGTTCCAGAGGAGGAAGGTCATTGTAGGCGTTCCAACTCTTCTTTAGCAACCCCCAATATATATATATATATTATATATATATATATATATATATATAATATATATATATAATATATATATATATATATATATATATATATATATATATAATAAGTGATAGTTGGTTATAAATGAAAGCCTTGTTGATATTACTAAGGGAAGGTGCCCCTTCACAAATAGTCATGTCATTTAGGAAATGTCTCTTCAATATACTAATTATTAATTATATATTTATGTTTGTAACATTACCTTCCCTTAAGAAAAATTTTCACATGATATATTTTTCTGTCTCATAAAGCCTTCTCGTATTTTTGATTCTTAGAACTTTCATCTTTGATGATCCGAGACAATATGAATTTTTAAGTGTGTACAAAATTATCATACCGTGAAATGACCTAACCATCCCAAATCAATTTTATGTGGAATTTTGTGCTTATAGGCCTTCCAAGATGATGTATGTGTGTGTGTGTGTGTGTGTGTGTGTGTGTATATATATATATATATATATTGGTTTTTGATCCAAATCCCCACACGTATTGTATCAATTATTATATATATGATATTATATGTTGTTGATCCCAATCCCCACACATATTGTGACTCAATTTTTCCATCAGGGCCAAGAATCACCCCTTCGCTCTTGCCACCCATAGGATCAAATGATGAAATTAAAAACTTAGATAACTAACTATTAAACACAAGTTTTATCATAGTTGTTTTACTAGATGTACATTTCGACCTTGATACTATTATGTTTTTGGATAAAAATTACAACCAATCCACTCAGAGTATTATCCATCTTGCAGATGGAAGAAATTTCTTAGAGATATCTACGGGAACTATAACCAAAATGTTGAAGTTACCTATGTTATGGAAGACAGTTAGTGATAAGAAATTAAGTGATGAGTTTATAACTTGGGTTGGAGATGAAAAATTAATGTTTCTACAAAGCCTGGCTGAAAACCTTATTCAAATATTAAAGTTGAATTACGAGTGCCAACTAAGCTACCCAAAACACTATTTCTGGTCATGATCTCACTATTTACTATCATTTTTGGATGTTTTGATCATTCTATGATGGATGAAGTTCCATTCATGTGCTTGAGAGAAATAATGACAAACTCCAGGGAAATTAGAATTAATTTCTTGGGTTATCTAACTCAGAGTATACAGTTATACCTTAGTGTAATTTTGACCTTTGATTTGTTCAAACATGTTAGATACCTTGTACATTTAGTCATGTGTTGCTACCTTGAGTATTTTATCAGTGAAGGACCATTGACATGGAAAAAAGGTATACATGGAAATGAAAAGGAAATTGACAGATAGTACAGAATTTTGTATCTAGGTAAAACATGAGGGAGTTATGTAAGATATCTAGATTGTTTCTCATTTTTTTTTAGACAAGGTTCGGTTGCTATATTATAGACTGAAAAAAAGAGTCAGTTCTCCATGCATACATTGCTTCCTGGGCATCATGGATCAAATTAATTACAAAAAAGGTCCCTTCCTTGATCCTTGTTCTAGTATTTCTGCCTCTAAAGCTTCCTACACTACTGTAAATCCTTACATATTGCAAACACCAAAATTTATAGCTACAAAGCATATTTAATCTATCTCTATATGACTAATCTTCCTAGCTGTGGACTCTTCTGGGTTTGGATTTAGTTCATTATGCTTTGCGCTGGAGGAGCTAGGGACTTCCTTGAGGATCAATCTATAAGGACAATTTTCTCCTGGATTTCTCTTGTTTCCCATGCGTTGAAGCGATATCCTAATCACATTTCTGAGCCAAATCCTGCCCATCTTACCTGCTCTGTCATCGGCACTGATTACTTGTCTGATGTCGCTGGTTTTGTCAGCTGTGGTACACCTGCTGTTGACTGAATGTTGTGGACTCATGGTAACGGTTGAAATGAAACGGTGTTGTTACAGCTCAGGCTGCCCTTGCATCGTTCGCATGCCCTGTTGGCATGCTTATCGACCTCCTTATTCAATCAACATAAGATGTGGTAGTGCGTGATTTCTTCCATTGATGCATGGAGGATCTGATTCCGGTGGTTTATCTGTTGAAGAAGTATATTTGGCATGCTTTGTCGCTATGCCATAAGCCTGATAATTATTGTTGAGTCCCCAAAAACCACTGCCTTTGTTATCCCTAACTTTCGTAGCTGTGTGAGGCCCTGATACAGTGCTAAGCCCTCTGCTCTGTTGTTGGAGATCTCTCCTAGCCCCCATTTGAAATGAAGAATGCTCTCTCCATTTGCGTTGCAGATTAGGTCCCCTACCCCGGCTTGGCCCGGGTTCGATTTAGAAGCACCGTCAAAAAATAAGTAGAACCTATTACAATTTCTCAGCCAGTTCGAAAATTCCTCATCCTTTAATCTCATTTTCTATGCGCTATTAGTTTCTTTCATTTTTGTCCTTCCCTTGTTTGTTTCCTGAGCGCTAGCAATTTTCTCAAATACATAGCTGAGCAAATTTCTCTCTTCCATACTATAATTTGTTGCGTCAATTTTTCCTCTGGTATGATTTGTGACTGTCTCTACCACTAACATTTTAGCCTTGTGGCACATTATCCTGGTGTTGCAGCCTTTCTCCTGGAAGACCTTTCCATTTCTTGCCAACCATGTGCGCCATAAGAGAGTTAGAGGAATGATGTTCCATACCCTTTGCGCCAATTTACTTCTTTTCTCTCTCCATGGACAATTCTTCCTCCATTTGTGAATCGTTTCTGCAATAGTTGCCTGAGGCTCCCAGGGTGCTTCCCCTATTGAGGCCATCTTCTTCCAACATTCGTCAGCCACCGGACATTCTATAAACAAGTGCTGCATTGTTTCCTTTGATCTACAACAGTTTGGGCACCTGGATGGCCCCATTATGCCTCTTTCTTTAAATTTTCAGCGGTTAATGTTTTTCCTTTCAGGAGCAGCCAAATGAAAAACGTAACTTTGGGAGGTGCTTCTGCTCTCCATACGATTTTCCATTGGTTCCATATTTCCTGTTGGAGAGTGCTGTCACAAAGAAATTGATGACCAGCTTTAACCGTGTATTGAGTTCCAGTTGGGTCCCAACGATATCCATCATGTATGCCTTCTTGGACCGGGGCTTTGTTGTGTAGGAGCTTCTTTAGGGCAGTGAGACTAGTGTCTAACTCCCTGGGATGATCCGGGAATTTCCATCCTGTCCATGCTTGAGAGTTATTGTCCCATTGTGATATTTGGGCCAAGTGCAGTATTCCTTTGCCATTAAGCCATTTTATAGCAGGGATTGCCTCCATCTTTGTTCTAATGGGATGCTGCCCTAAAATTCTGTCTGTGGAGAAGTTGATACCGCTCCCCCCTCCTGGAACCTTTGAGATATTCCGAGACATAAAGTTAATAGCCTTCTTGCACAATTGCCAAATTTTTGTACTATCTCTGTTGGGAATATTAGTCTCCAGGAGTCGCTGCCTTGTGCAGTTCAGATATTTTGCCTCTAAGATCTTCTTCCACCATGCTGTAGGCCCTGTGATCATCCTCCATATGATTTTAGCTCCAAGGGCTAAGTTTAGAAATTTTGGTGATCCGATGCCTAATCCTCCTTTTTCCTGAGTTTGGATTATATTCTTCCAGCTTACAAGATTGAATTTTTTCTTATCCGTTTTCCCTCCTTGCCAAAGAAAATGCCTGAGGGCTCTTTCCATTTTTTGACGGAAAACAGCTGGAGCTTGATATAAGGAAAAACAATATATGGGAAGAGAAGCTATACTTGATTTTAGAAGAACTAGTCGTCCTGCTGGGTTCAGCCACATGGTGCCCCATTGTTGCACTTTTCTCTTTATTTTGTCGAGGATTTCGTTCCAGGTATTAGCTTTCAGCGGTCCCAAACTTACTGGCATCCCTAAGTAGGAGAAATGGTTCCAGACTAGTTTGCAGGAGACTCCAAATATGCTTGCAATGCTGTGGATGGTATGATTTGGTGTATTCCAACCATATATACAACTTTTTATCTGGTTGACCTTCCCACCTGAGTAATCCATGAATTGGTCCAGAATCTTCTTAAAGCGCTTTGCTATAGTGATAGATGCTCCTCCTATTAGGAGAGTGTCATATGCAAATTGAGAATGGTTGATGTTCTTTGTTCCTTGCTCAATCTTGATGCCAGTGATTAGACCTATTCTCCGGTTATAGTCCAAGGTTTGACTGAGAGATTCAGCCGTAAGGATAAACAAGTAAGGAGATAGGGGGCAGCCTTGTCTGAGGCCACGAGAAGATTGGAAGGTTGCACACGGTCTTTCATTAATCAAAGGGGAGATCCATGGTTCCGTTATACAAGCTTTGACCATTGTGATGAAGGAGGGATCAAACCCCATTTTATGAAGAACAACAAGCAAGTAGGTATGTCTTACCCTATCAAAAGCATTTGCGAGGTCCAGCTTTAGAACAAACCCTTTCTCTTTTCTTCTTATGCTCGAGTGGATGGCCTCTTGCACAAGAAGGATAGAGTCAGTGATGTGCCTATTGGGGAGAAAACCCCCTTGATTTTCAGAGATCAAGGATGGTAGATGATGTTTAAGCCTGGATGCTAGAATTTTTGAAATTATTTTATATGCTGAGGTGCATAAAGAGATTGGCCGAAATCTTGAAAAAGTGGAAGGTCGATTCTCTTTTGGAATTAAAGCCAAATAGGTGGAGTTGGTAAATCCCCCCATTTTGCCTTTTTTTAGTACCCAACGAATCATCTTTAAGAGGTCTTTTTTGATCATCTGCCAATATTCTCGATAAAAGAAAATGGGAAATCCATCAGGTTCTGGAGCTTTATCTGGGTGTAAGCTCCAAATTGCTGCTTGGATTTCTTCTTCTTCAACTTCTTTTCTGATACTGCTGTTCATTTCTTGAGTGACTCCTTTAAACAAATGCTGAAGCATGCTTGAGTAATCCTCCACACCTTTGTCCTCAGTCAGAAGATTATTAAAATGCTTGGTAGCTGCTTCCTTTATAGAGGCCTGAGTGTTGAAACAATTCCCTTCATTATCCATTATCGTGCTCACTGTATTTCTGGCTTTTCGAACAATGGCCTGCTTGTGGAAATAGGATGTGTTTTTGTCTCCCTCCTGCAACCAAAGTTTCCTTGATTTCAGCCTCCATTTTGTTTCTTCATCCCTAATAGTTTGACTCAGCTGTGAGTATAATTTAGTTTCTTGTTCTTTAGCTTGCTGAGATAGCCCAAGCACTTCGATTCTTTGCTGCACTTCCTCGAGATCTTGCTTAATTTTCTTTTTATTATTCTCAGGCTCCTGATAATTGTTCCTTGCCCAATTTTTTAAAGCCTGTCGTACTCTCTTCAATTTTGTCTCCCAAATATAATTTGGCGAACCTTCTACATGTTGAACCCAAGCCTGTCGCACCACATCTTTTGCAGCAGGGATACGGTTCCAAATGGCGCAGTATTTGAAGGGTATAGGCCATAGCTGACAGTGACTATGACGAGTAAGCGTTATTGGGTAGTGGTCAGAGGTAGAGACATTGAGGATGTTTGAATGACCTGTAGAGAAGGTAGACATATATGCTATACTTATAAGGAATCTATCAAGTCGTTCCATGATATTGCCGGCGCCAATCCTTCTGTTGCTCCAGGTGTACCTACAATTTTTGGGTCTGATATCAACAAGATCGTGCTCCTGCATGATGGCCTCTAGTTGACTTCTGGATGGATCAGGAGTGAAATTTCCTCCTCTTTTTTCGTTAGCATGCATCACCAGATTTAAATCTCCTGCTATAATGAGATTGTTGTTCTGCTCTTCTTCTATACTTGCTTCCAATGTGTTCCAACACATTTCTTTCTCTCTGCACTGATTCAGAGCATATACGTTATAAACTGTTACCTTTGAGCCTCCAGTTTTACTTTCTAAGGTGATTCGAATCCAGTTCTGGTGAACGCTGGTGGAGTCACAGATCCATTTATTGCTATCCCATATAGTTAATATGCCGCTTGAGGCTCCTCTTGCTTCACTTGCGCATCCATTAAAATGATTTTGCTGGCTAATTACTCTACTTATTTCTGATTGATCTTGCTTTGTTTCTTGAATAAGAACAATTTCAGGGTTTTCACTGTGAATTAAGTCCTTGAGGGCAGCTAGCTTGGAGGGGTGCCCTAAGCCCCTACTATTCCAAGATAGTATTTTCATCATGATTTATTGGTTACATGGAGAGGTGCTCACCTCTCATGGCCTTTGTTACTGTTTTATTTTTCCAAGTGTCCAAGAATGAAGGTCTCTATTGGAGTTTGGGTGCCTAGTGCTATGCCTTTCTGAGCATTTTCATCCCTCTGTTGCTTGGCTGATTTCCTGCCAGGCCCTTGCTTTTTAGGGACATCACTGGGCGCTCCATGTTCCTTTGAAGAACTCTTGGTAATCCTTGAAGAGGGGAGGTCTGGAGAGGGCTGCATGATGAGAGGAGGGGAAAGTTGAAGAGGGGGATCTGTGGAAGGGACATCAGGCCCCGATTCTGCCTCAGAGAAGATCGCGAAGGGGTTAGAAGATGGAGGGAGAGGAGGATCGGGAATCAAAGGAGGGGAGGAAGGATGCTGCTGGGAAGGACCAGGGGCATCAGGATCCATAGACTTGAGAGGAGGAGATGATTTTTTCCTTTTTACAGTTTCCCATTGTCCATCTTGCTCACCAGAATCTACATTAACTATTTTAGTGCATCTATTTGCAAAATGTCCATATTCATGGCATACCTTGCATTTGAAGGGTATCTGCTTGTAATCCAGTTGCTGAATGTGGCACCAGTCATCCACTTTCAATTTGATCGCTTTCGGCAGTCCTTGGCCCAGATCGACTTCAACACAAATCCGCGCACACGCCTGCATGTTGTCTTTAGGTTCACTATGATCTATGTATTTTCCAACCGCATTTCCTATTGCTTTGACCGAGTCATCCCCCCAGCAGTGAAGGGGAAGGTGCGGCAGTCTGACCCAGACTGGAACAACATTCAGTATATCAAGTTCTGGATCGAAATCCGGGGTCCATTTGTTGAGGTAGAGACCCCTGGAGTCCATAAAGTAAGGCCCATTTTTGAATATTAGGTCTTTGTCCTCTTTGGTTTCGAAATGAAAAGTAAAATATCCTCTGCCACAGAATCTGATGGATATTTTACCCTGGATCTTGTCCGACCAGTTTCTTTCAACCCACCTTTGCACTGTTCTGGGTAATGGCCACAATCCTGTAAATTGCCCAATCAATCCTTTCTCTGCTATGGAAATGGCTGCCATGCGTGGGATGGTAGGCGACAGTTGAACTTCCTGTAATACATCAAGCTTCTTCACAAACTTTGTTGCTGCTGGTCTAGGTTTTTGTGGAGGGAGTGACTTTACCAGTATGGAGAAGGCTCTTTGCAGCTCCGGGTCCCCACCGGATGGGTCCGGAGGGTCCATGTTGAAACTCGTTCAGGCGGCCCTGGCCGAGGCTCGATCGCGGGTTTATTTTTACTTACTTAATTTTAGATTGTTTCTCATTTTACCTACAAGCAAACATGCTAAATAAAACCCATGAAATAATGCTAGGAGACTTCATGAATATAGGGCAGTGGTACTTGTTTGAGGATTACAACATTATAAGAATATATGGTTTTGAAGGTCAACCTTACTGTCTACCTAAGTTCATTACGCCTTAGATTTTTGCATTAGAAGTAGCTAGATAGAGATTGCATGTTGTTGAAGTACATTTTCTTTTCAAAAGTAAAAAGTCGACAATTGCAATTTCTTTCAAATTTTATTTTTAATGATTAAAAATAGGTCTGCATGAGAAATCATTGAAAAAGACTTAATTTCATATGGTCTGGAAAAACATTCTTCCTGGAATTATGATCCATTGCATATAGTATCTAAATTAATGAAAAAAGTAGTCTTATCATCTTATACTCATGTGTCTGATCCTAAAATTGAAAAATTGGCTAATACTGAAGTGTGGTCTGAAATCAATGAAAAAAATCAAGTGTCCAGGGGTTTAAAGTAATTATAGCCGAAGCATCACAAAAAAAAAAACTTAGTTGTATCTCATGTAGTAAAGGAAGCAAGCACAACTATGGGACATATGTTAGATACTTAGGAAAATACATACTATATAGGCAACAACCTTGAACAATTTCCATTAAAAAGAAAGGTAATTACAATAGACCATCATGAACCAAGTCATGTGGTTAAAAAAAAATGAAGACGACGAGGAAAATATCCTCCAAAAGGCTAGTGAAGAAATATCAGGACAGGTACAAGTTCCATTGAAGAAAATGCAACCAAAAAACCTTGTAGTTCTAGCTTTGACCATCGCCACTAGTGTGAACATTGAGAAATTGATAAAGGCTAAAGGTAAAGAGATGATGATGATTAGAAAGGGAGAAAAAGTTACAAAAGAAACTAAAGGTGAAGGGTGTTGAGAAGTGTAGCAAGAAAGGCTCAATTTGACTTAGCCTTGGTCAAATTGAGAATATTCAAAATTTCCACATCAACAGACAACTTGGAGGAAGTTAACTGAGGTGACATGGATCTTGTCACTTAGTTAGCTAAGTAAATTCGAGTTATAGGGCTTGGAGTTTAGTTTGCATGTGTTGATTGCTAATTTGTAGAAATCCAATTCATTTATTTCCAGTTGTATTTAGTTAACTAGTTCTAACTGTCGATATAACTAGTTGGAAGTCAGTTGTGCAGTGGGACAATAGTTTACCTCAGTGATCATCCAATTAATTGATCAATCAACGAAAAATAACTCATGCATGCAAGGAATTAGAATTGCTCAACTGTGGTAGAGATTCCAAGGCAATGTAACATCAGTTGTAGACTAGTCTTGAGTGTACATGTGTTGCATGCAATAAGTGATCAATATTTGGGAATTGTGTAATCAATTTGGAGGAAATTCCTAAAAAATAGGGGCCAATTTCCTCAGGAATTGCACAAGGAAATAAGAGCTTAGGTGGAGGAAGAAATTGACTAAGTTTGGGTTAGAGCTTTTCATTGAGCAGAGAGAACAATTATTCTTTTGCCAGTTGAGCTCAAAGCGAGCAAGAAATTGTAATACGTTCTCTATTCATCTGATTAATGCAAGCAGGATTAAGGGGTTTTTACTAGTTGGTTTCCCCTAGATAAATATGTGTACTTGTGTATGTGATTGATGCATGTTTGCAAATGTTGTTCTAAATTGTGCATTAATTTCTGCAGAGAAGTAGAGTAGAATTGTGTCTCTTGATTTATATTAAATTTCTTGAGCAGTTGCAATCCTATCACCATATTTTTACATGGTATCAGAGAAGGATTCAAATTAGAACAAGAATTTTGAAGTTTTTCCTCAGGAGTTTTGAATTTGCAGCTTCAGTGTAGCAGGATTTCTTCAGAGTTGGGAGAATGTCCTTAAATGGACTGAGATTAGAGTATACCTTGGAAGGAAGCTTGAATTTCATTGCCTGGAAGGATCATTTGGTGGCAGTGCTCGATGACAATAGATTGCTAGAATATGTCAAGACAAACATTCCAAAACCAGGATCAGTTGATGCCTAGAACCTAGCCCAATGGAAGAAAGATGTAGCAAAGGCAAGGTGAATAATCTTAGAGGGAGTGAGAGACCACATTGTTCAAATATCCATGGAAAAGAAACTCCTTGCGCAATGTGGAAGGCACTGAATGAGATATTCGAGAATAACAATGGCCATAGAAAACTAGCCCTTAAAGACAAACTTCAAAACATTAAGATGCAGAAGAATGATACTATTCCGCAGTATCTCACCAGATTTACACATGTTCATGATGATCTTGGAGGGGTTGGTGTGAATGTTACAGAAGATGAATTGGTAAGCCTAACTCTTCTAGGCCTTCCCAAAAGCTGGCATAGATATCAAGACTCAGTGAATGGGAGGGAGAAATTACTGAATTGAGAACACTTATGACACGATTTGGTACAAGAAGCAATGAGAAGAAATACTAGAGATGGAAGTTCATCCAAGGGAGAGGATGAAGAAACTTTTTCATTGGTTGAAAAGGGAAAGAAGGGAAAAGGGAAGAAATATCAAACCAAACTAGATTCCAACTTAGGGGAGAAGAATAAAGACTTGTCCAAAATAAAATGCTTCAATTGTAATGAATTCAGGAACTATGCTACACAGTGTCCACACAAAAAGTCTAGCAAGAAGAAATTAGGAGGAGCAACAGGTGAAGCATTGGCTTCACAGTTTGAGTTATACTTCACCCTGATCGCATGCATGGATACCACTATGATGGGGATGGTAATTGGACTTAGGTGCCTCATTCCACATGATAGGGTGTAGAGAGTTTTTCAGTGACCTGGAGGAGAAAGATCTCCAGATGCATATGGAGCTTGGGGATGAGAGAAGGTACAATGCTGTCGAGATTGGTATAGTAACCTTTAAGAGGGAGCCAAGATCCCCTCTTCACCTCAATGATGTTGTGTTTGTACCATGCTTGAAGAAGAACCTCATCTCTGTAGCAGTTTTAGAAGATCGTGGCTATGATGTGATCTTCAGTAAAGCGAAATCCTTTCTAATACACATAACTATTGGGCAGGAGAAGTCGACCAGGGTTCATGTGAAGAACCTGTATAAACTTGATGTGAAAGATTGTGCTAAATTAATTAGTAAGGAAGAGAAAGTGTAGAGTCGCAATGTCAGTGAACTTTGGCACAAAATATTGGGCCATTTGCATCATGGCATCTTAAAAACTATGTAGAAAATTACCACTAGCATCCCTAAAGGATCACTTGAGGAGAAGGATGTCTGCAAGGTTTGTACCTTGGGGAAGTATGTAAAATCCACATTCCATGATTGAAACAATAAAGCACATTCAGTCTTAGAGAGAGTCCACTCTGATGTTTGTGGACCCTTCTCGACAACCTCCACTACCAGACATAAATACTATGTTATCTTTATTGACGATTTCTCAAGAAAGTGTTGGACCTTCTACATGTAGAAGAAGGATGAGACATTCTCAAAATTTGTAGAATTCAAGGCACTAGTTAAGAAAGAGACCGACAAGAAGGTGAAGGCTCTCAGTAGTGAAAATGGAGGTGAGTATGTTTCGAATGAATTCAAGGAATTTTGTGCCAAAGAAGGAATTAAAAGAGAACTAACAGCTCCCCACAACCCACAATAGAATGGGGTAGCTGATAGGAAGAAATGAAGCATTGTGGGAGCTATGCTACATGACCAAGGCCTGCCACTACATTTGTGGGCAGAGGCATGTAAAGGAATAGTCTATTTACAGAACTAGAGTCCTCATCAGATTCTTGGTATGATGGAACCAGAGGAGGACTTCTTGGGGAGAAAGTCGAATGTGTCTCATTTGAAAATTTTGGACCTTTGTTTACTACCATGTCTCCAAAGATTCGAGAAAGAAACTTGAGGTGATAGCAAAGTTGGGAGTTTTTGTGGGTTACATCAAAACTCCACAAAATTATTAGTACCTTCCCTCCGAATGGAAGTTATGTGAAGGGATGTAAAGTTTGATGAGAATAAAGCAATGAGATGCTCTCTAGAGAGGGAGCTTCAAATCCCACCAAAAGAGGAGCCTCAGGAAGTTGTGGAGAAACCACAAATGGAGGGGTAGATAGAAGCAAAGTGGAGACATACACTCAAGGAAAACCATCCAGAGAAGGTAGAAAAAGAACCAGGGAAGCTGATAGATTGGTGCAAAATGTGAGGGAGAATGTGGGAACTCCCTCAAATTTGTGCAGACAAAGGAGAAACCCTGAGAGGTACGCTGGCTACATGGATCTAATGACTGAGCTTGTAGATACTGAACCATCCTCTTTTGAGAAGTAGTTGAGAAACCAGTTTGGGTTAATGCAATGGTGGAAGAATATGAATCCATAATGAAGAATAGTGTTTGGGAAGTGGTCCCCCAAGACCGACATATAAGTCAATTGTGGGTTCGAAATGGATCTTCAAGGTTAAGCATGTGGAATATGGAAGCATAGAGTAGTATAAGGCCAAATTTGTGGCCAAAGGATTATCTCAAGTTGAGAGAATTGACTATGAGGAAGCCTTTGCTCCCATAGCAAGGTATTCATCCATTAGATCAATTATTTCACTGGCTGTGCAGATGGGGTGGAAGATCCACCAGATGGATGTAAAAATAACATTTCTCAATGGTGTTATTGAGGAGGAAATGTACATAAAGAAACCATAATGTTTTGAGACATTTGATCAGGAGTCTTATGTGTGCAGACTTAAGTGAGAATTATATGGTCTCAAACATGCTCTCCGAGCTTGGTACACTCAGATTGATAATTACCTCACTGGATTAGGCTTCACCAAATTTGAAGCAGATGTGAACCTATATCATATCTTAGTAGAAGGTAAATTGCTTATCATTGTTTTATATGTTTATTATTTAATATTGATAGGTGATGAGTAGCTGATCAACTCTTGCAATGGAATTTGAGATGAAAGACATGGGTCTCATGCACTACTTTCTTGGGCTAGAAGTATGGCAAGATGACGGGGAATTGTTTGTGTCTCAAGGAAAGTATGCCACCAAGATAATGTAGAGATTTCACATGGAGAGTTGTAAGCCCATGGAGACACCTCTAGCGACCAAATAGAGGTGGGAGAATGCCACTTCAGGTGAAGAGATTGATGCTACAATTTACCGACAACCAGTGGGTTCACTGATGTATCTTCTGAAAAAATGACCAGATATGTGCTATGTAGTCAAGCAGTTGAGCCAAGCTATGGTTAAGATGACCAAATTGTATTGGAAGGCAACTAATCATGTTTTACAGTACCTCAGAGGCACTATCTAGAATTGATTATGGTACAAATGGACAAAGGGAGTGAAGCTGCATAGCTTCGCAAATGCAGATTGGGCAAGGAATCCATTCGATCAAAAGAGTACATCAAGTGGAATTTTTAGTGTTACGACTGCAACAATTTCTTGGTACAGTAGGACATATAGGTTTGTGGCACTCAACTCAACAAAATCTGAATACATGGCTACAAGTCAAGCAACATGTGAGGAAATCTGGATGAGAAAGATACTTGTGGGACTGTTTGGTTAGGAGAGGAATCCAATTGTGATCTATTCTGATAATCATAGTAGCATTAATCTCTCTGAGAATCCAATATTTCATGATCGATCCATGCATATAGATATCCGATATCATCATTTATGTGACTGTGCAGAGGAGGATAATGTTGCTACAATACATTTCGACTGAGGAACAATATGATGACATCTTAACAAAGGATTTGTGAAGAGGGAAGTTCAAATTCCATAGGCGCGGGTAGGGGTGGTTGATAATCCCTTTCTTTCTAAGAGGGAGTGTTGAGAAGTGTAGCAAGAAAGACTCAATTTGACTTAGCCTTAGTCAACTTGAGAAAATTCGAAATTTCCACATCAACGAACATCTTAGAGGTAGTTAACTAAGGTGACATGGATCTTGTCACTTAGCTAGCTAAGTGAATTTGAGTTAGAGGGCTTGGATTTCAATTTGCATGTGTTGATTCCTAATTTGTAGCAATCCAGTTCAATTATCTCCAGTTGTATTCAGTTACACTAGTTCTAACTGTTGATAGAACTAGTTGGAGGTCAATGGTGCAGTGGGAAAACAATCTAACTTAGTGATCATCCAATTAACTGATCAATCAAATAAAAATAGTTCATGAATTCAAGGAATTCAAATTGCTCAACTGTGGTGGAGATTCCATGGTAGTGTAACATAAGTTGTAGACTAGTATTGAGTCTATAGGTGTTGCATGCAATTAGTGATCAATCCTTGGGAATTGCACAATCAATTTGGAGGAAATTCCTAAAAATTAGGGGCCAATTTCCTCATGATTTGTGCAAGGAAATAGGAGCTCAGGTGGAGGGAAAATTTGACTAAGTTTGGGTTAGAGATTTTCATTGAGTAGAGAGAATACTTATTCTTTTGCAGGTTGAGTTTAGAGTAGGAAAGCAATTGTAATATATTCTCTATTCATCCGATTAATGCAAGTAAGCTTAAGGGGTTTTTACTAGTTGGTTGACCCTAGATAAATATGTGTACTTGTGTATGTGATTGATGTATGTTTGTGAATGTTGTTCTAAATTGCGAATTAATTTCCGCAGATTGATGTATGTTTGTGAATGTTGTTCTAAATTGTGAATTAATTTCCGCAGAGCAATAGAGTAGAATTGTCTCTTGATTTAGATTAAATTTCTTAAGCAGTTGCAATTCTATCACCATATTTATACAAAGAGATGACTTCTAGTATAGGTTCTATATTTTTGCCTACCACTGATTTTAATTAAAATAATTTCAATTTAACTATTCTTTAGCCAAAAATAAAGGTTGGAATAGAGCTTATTATTTCCAAAACTATTCCCATTACCCTTGATTTGAACCAAGTGCATGACAGTGATATGGCCCAAGTGGCACAAACAAATAGGAGAAGTGGTGGCTAAAATGTTAATATAATCCACTGCTAGTAATAATAAATTACAAACTATTATGACCAGGGTCAAAGAAAAATTAAATCATGCTAAGGTGACTGCTAAAATTAAAGCAAACAAGATCATATTTGGAAAATAGAATAATCAGTTTGTTGGGTTTTCCAAAAGATGGAACTACCACCAAGAAACCGTCAGAATCAAAAGACAAAGAAATAAAATATTTAAAGGTAACTCTGAATTTTTTTTACTATGAAGTGTTAGATTTAGTTTAAACATCTAGTGCAAAGAATAAGGAATAGACTGCAACAGTTACAAAGAACATTAAATATAAAGGACGCTCAATTTAAAGAACTAATAGAACAAGCTGCTAAGCAGGTGAAAGAGTTTGATGAGAAAGAGAAAAATTATCTGAGTAAAATAGATGAATATAAAACCATTGTTGATAGTGCTCTTCGACAAGACACGACGAGAAATGTTGATCTAGAAAAGCTAAATTCATTTGAAATTAAAATTGTTGAACTTGAAGAACAAATAAAAATCGAGTAGCAAGAAAGGAAATAACTTGAGTAACATTGGGCTAATGAGATCAAAGATAAAGATCAAGTCATTAAAGGAGTCTAGTCATTATTGAAAGCAAACAAAGAAGAACTAAAATTTGTGTAGAACTATATAAAAAACACTACATTGGGAAAAACCACTCTTATTGAGGCCAAAAAGAAAGTATGGGAAATGATAAACGAAAAAATCCTTAAGATAAGGCCTTATGTGAATCTCCTTCTACAATGTGAGGCAATTGTCATGTTCAATGGTAATATTGATATGAAGAATATCTCCTATAGTAGATGAAAGATTGAAGGAAGTAGATTAGATAATTAATTGTATAAATTCATTAGATGAAGAAACTATTAAAGTTTTTGATCTACCTAGTATAGATGAGTTTATTTTTTTAGTTTCATCATTCAAAGAAAAGAAGAAAGCTATGGAGGAAATGAATAACGAGATATTCAAAGATGGGAATATTATTGTTGAATTTAAAGTAGAATGGAGTTATATTCAGAGGTATAGGATTCAATCCTTTTGGAAAAATTCTGCTTGGCTTGTAGCAGAAGAAAAAATTCAAGATGCTCTTAAGAAGGTTCAAGAAGATAACCTACTAGTGAAGTTTTTTTTGTTTTGTTTGTATGTTTGTTGTTGTTGTTGTTTTTTTTTTTTTTTTTTTTTTTTAACTGGAAAAATAGTGGTAAGTTCTCTCTTCATGGATTTTAATGTATTGGCTCTTCCATATAAAATTATTCAACAGTTAACTTTTGATCCTTATTAGCTCTTGTTCGAACTTGGTGTGACTTACTTAAATCTCAAGAAACAATAATGGCTATCTCTAGTTGAATGGGATAAATTTACGAAGCTAAAGAGGTGTTTTTCTCAACAAACCATTATTGCCTCAACCACATAGGGTACCAAAATAGTCCCACTATTGCAGTCTATGATAGAAGAAATAATAGGATCAGTGGAAGAAGAAACTTTCATAGTTTTCCAAAGGCCTAAGAAGAATGGTGTCCATGGTGCAGAGGGATCAACAATTGGTGTCACAAAAAATAAAAAACTAAAGTTTCTAAACAATATTAGAAAATAAAAATATATTTCGCAAGTAATTTTTATTTCTAGGATTATGCAATATAATTTCGTAATTAAAAGACATTTATATAGACAGTTTCCAGAGAGACTTGTTTATAAGGACCTCATTTTGATTTTGAGGGGGTTGACCTTTTGGGAAGGGAAAATTATGTTTAAGTTGGTTTGGCACACACATTGTGTTACCCTGATCAGATGACTGCAATTTTATTATGTGCAATTTTGATTTATGGTGTTTCTTTTTGTGTTCCTGTTTTTCCCCAAGGAAAAATTATAATTACGATTAATACATAGTGAAAATTACATGTTATAGATGATATATAACACATAAAAAATCATTGTTTGTTGATCACTTAACAATCAATTGTATGTTGAGTTCAAAACTGTCCAAAATCATATAATATATGTCCACCTATGTTTAGATATATACAATAATATCAACAAAAAAACTACCCCGTGTATAAGCAAAAAACTAATTGCCATAAACCATGCATGTATAATAGGACAAAAAATATGTCACTCAAGAGATGCATCTTCCTGTGGTGGATCAAGAAAAGGATGGTGTTAATACTAATAATGTACCAGACCATCATGTTTAGTTATATGCCAAGTCCCACATGTCCGTTGAGCACCCTCTTTGGATAGACGATCAGAAAGTGTTTTCCTTTCCCTGTATATGTGATGAGAATAAATATAATCAAATTGAGCTTTCAACATGATAATATCATCCAATATATTCTTGAGCTTGTGCATGTGACAGATAGAAAGCTGGTTGAACCAATCAATAACCACTCTAGAAAATCCAAAAATTTGTAGCGTCTGGCATCCCTTTTCAATTGCAAAAAGAAGAAGCAATTTTAGATTGTAGAGTTCTGCTAAATTGTTTGTACCCTCACCAAGGTTAGACATTAATTTGAAAAAATTATTATTGTTTAAGTATAGTACTGCACTCTCTCCACACTTGCCATTTTGAGCTTGTTATCACTCAGGTTGTTCCCAAAATTTGTGAGAAAGGGAATACGGCCGAGGTAACCACAGACCAATCTTTTAGACACAGATTCTAGCCAATCTGCATCCAGAGAGGGCTATCTCTTTATGATTTAACTTTGTTTTGAAAATAATTAGGCTAGTTATGAAGTTCAAGGGTTTTGTTTGATTTTTGGGTGGTGAGATTCAATAGAACAGAGATGTAAACTTGAGAATTTCAGTCCATTGGGCTAATGGAGTCAACGATGATGGCTTTCTGGATTTGGTTTCTTATCATAGGATGGTTTCACAGATCAAGGTGGCCAAACAGGGAGCAAACAAATGTTTGTATTGGATGGAATGGGCTCAAAATGGCTGAAGGGTAGTTAAGAATCCTTAAACATATTTGAAGAGGGCAAATTGATGATTACTACTAAGGAGCAGTGAAGAATTCCCTAGCAAATAATCAATATGATAGAATTAGGAAACATGAGCAATTAAGAGTTACACTGGTTATTCTAATCCTAAAGAAAACATAGAGAATGATAATGAATGAAACACAGAGTGCAGTCAAGCATATTCTAAATTAATCTTTATCACTACCATTTAGATTTTGAAACAAAGGTGATATAATGAAACTAAAAAAATTACAAAACAGAAGATAAAGGGACTTATTGGTCCGCTGGTTGATTCAAGAATTCTATGAGAAGTCCTCTGCTTCAATTCCACATCCAGTAAGTTCGACAACAGTTCATTCCAACAACATCTTTATTCCAAACTTTCAGTATTACAACAAATTCTAAGAATAGCTCACCAACCCCAAATACTTCGAATGGGGGGGTATTTATACAAAATATCTCATGGAGATAATATCTAGTGATGACTCATCATTTTTTACAAAAGATAGAGACAAATAGTTTCAATAACAGGGAAAGCATAACTGATGCTGCGCTGGCTGCTCCATTTTTGTCAGATGTGCTGGCAGTAGGCTCTGTGAGTTGGTCTACAGCTGTCTTCCACTGATAGTCTGTGCTGTCTGCTCCCTCTCAATCGGATACTTGAACTCTGATATGATACGTTTTTATCCGTCTGACCCTCATTCATTTATGTTCTCGGCATTATGGTAGATGAACCAAAATTTCATTTTACCAAAAATACCAAAGATAAGTTCATAAGATTCCTAACATATCTTCCCACCACTTCTCTTCTGGTCATTTATGTCTCTGAAGCTTTCTCAAAGTTTCATCGGTCTCTGTATATCTAAAGAAATTAGGTGGGATGGCGAACAGATGCTTCACTTCATGCTCAATATAAAATAAATTTTCTAAGTTGTCGTAGAGGCTTTGGCCAGATGGAAGTGCTTTTACTTCTGAAGCACTAGTTGATGAAGTAATATGATCAACAACATATTTATTCAACTTGTGCGCATAATCTACATGTCTCATCAGGCGGTCATTACTTCCTAAAGGACTTGGTAAACCTTTATTATGCAAAAATGTGAACTTTTCTGTGAAAGAGTTGATCTCCACCTGCATGTCCTGGCACTTCCTTTCCAAGTTTTGCATCAGAGTTCTCTTGGTTAGAACTCTCTTGATTTCCAGAATGGTGCTTGTCCTGTCTGTGATTTCCAGTGCTTATAGTTCTTCGCTGGTCTTGGTGTTAAAAAAATGTATTAGTCAGTTAGCTTGTTTCAGGCATCTATCCCAATAAAGCTCTTGTCTTTTGAATCTCCACTTGGGCCGCTCTTATCAAGTCAATCTGTTCATAAATGACTTGGATAAATCTCCACATATTACTAAGGGATTGATTGATGTTGGCCCACAAAATACCTTTGATTTCTGCCTGAGGTTTATCCAGAGAAAGATCATTTTCTAATGCTATCACCTTGTTCTCCAATGTTTTAACCTCCCTTGTTTTCTCTGCCACTCTCATCTTGGATTTGTCATAACTTTTTTCTAGTTTTGCCAATTGTTCCTTGACCTGTTTCAATTCTGACACTTGGGGTTTCAATTCTTCCATAGCTCTTATCAATTTCTCTGTGGTCATTTCAGTACTGCTGCCTGGTGCTGTTGCTGTTCCTGTAATTATCTCTGTTGTGGATGCTGGAACAGTGGGAGGCAATGCTGTTACAAGTGTGGAGGGGGCAGTTGTGACTACAGGGATTACTTCAGGTGGCTGGGAGGTTGAATCTCCTTGCTTTTCTTTTAGAGCTTTCTCTAGTGCCTGCTTTGTATTAGTTAATCTTTCATTGAGCTTCATGAGCAGGTCCATCATGTCCTCTTCTGACTTTTGTTGTACAATTTCTGCTGTCTGTGGATGCATGGAAGGAGGCAGTTTCAGCTGTTTCCTTAAGGCAACAATGTCTTCCTCTTTCTTCTTCATTAATGCTTTTATGCCTTTAGCATTTTTGGGATCATGTCCTAGTTCAATGATAATCTCCTCCAAAGATTTTATCATGTTGTCCTTGGCTAGAGAAGAGGCTTTCTCCAAATCTAGTTGAGCAGAGGTATTGTCCAAGGAGTTCTTCAATTTATGAGCCAACATTGCTTTACCTGCCAGTGTGGAGTAGACCATCTCCCCAGTCTGTTTGTGCACCTCAATCTGGTCCATAGGATGAATGTCTTTGGCTAGGACCTCCAAATTTGTCCTGATATAATCAGCTGCTGACTGTGGTTGTTGGACCTTGGGCTTAAAGTAACTCATGATCATTTTTCCCTCTTTAATGTTATAGGCTGACATTAATCTTTGCTGGTTTGTGGGGGCCATCTCAAGATACTGGTTATAAATTTGAAGCCTCAGTGGGTCGTTTTTAGCCTTTATCTCCGTGAATGTCCTTTTGATGTTCGAGGCCTGTTTTCTTTGTGGCCTGGTGGATGAAACTTCCACACTGTGCTTCCTTTCTAGCTCTTGCCTGTGTGAGCTAGTTGATATTTCCACCACTGGGGAAGTCTGTTTGCTGACTACCCTTTCACCTCTTAGACTGTCTGTTGTTTCTTCAAAGATTACCTCTTCTGACAGAGGATTGAGTCTTTGCCTTTTTTCCCTTGGTTTTTCTGCAGGCCCATTGATAGGTGTGGCATCTTCCTTGTCTCTCTTCTTGCCTCTTTCCTCATTTAGAGGAGTCTGTAATGCAGGAATCTCTGCTGATTTGGTTTGGACTGGAGGAATTTTCCCTGTTGATCAGTCATTGCTCGCTGCTCTGTGTATGCCACCTCCTTGCCCTTGGAAGATCCTGTAACTGGTGTGCTAGTTTCTTGTACAGGCTGCTGAGAAGTTCCAGCAGAGGATGTACCAACTCTTGTTTGTTGAGGTAGCTTGAAAGATACCTGTCCAAAAGAGTCTAGGTCAAGAGTTTTTTCAAGATCTTTCATAGCCTTTTCCATCTTTTCTTGCTCACTAATTTCTTCTACTAATGTACCCTCTACCCATTCATCTTGATTTGCATACTGTTCAATTTTTGGGATCCTATGATGTATATAAACTGACAGCCTGTTTTTTACCCTTCTGTCACTTGTGAAACTAGTTGGGTCATAAGGTACCCACCAAAAACTCTTCTTCAATTTAAGGTGTTCCCCTAATATCTTCTCAGCATCTTTCCATGCCTTCCTCTTATGGATGATAAAAGGGCCTAACTGGTTTTTGATTCTCAGCTGAGCATTTTTCTTTGCATCACAAAAGTGGGTTAATTCTGCATTGATAAGCTGTCTGAAATACTCTAGTGCAAATAATCTCATGGGCACATATCTAGGCAATTTGAATGGGCAGAGTTCACATCCGTTTTCTGATTTCTATGTGATTTGGTAGAGGTACCAATCACCTATCTTGTACCATCTGGAAAGCTGTAAAATCTTCTTTATATCACCAGAGAGCCTAGGAGGAGGAGCTCCTACCAATAGAGTGGAGGCTGGATGTACAAACAAGTCAATGAATTCACATTAGGTATAAGGGGATTCATAGACATTGTGGAAGACTGAGGTCCAAAAGATCACAGACCTCCGCTCTCCTTTGGAATCCAATTTCCTGATGGGAAATGAAAAGTTGTCTCGCTAATAATATAATAACAGATGGTATATAAAAGATGTGTATTTGAAGACCCCTTCTCTGTCCAGATTTATGAATTGGTCATGGATCTTGTTGGCAATAAAGGTGGCATAGTCATACTTGACAGCAGGGGGCTGTCCTGGAGTAAATATTGACAACAGAACTAAGGTGGTCTCAGCAACAGATTCATTGGTCTTAAATCCCAAGATGAAGGATATCATATCAATTATGAGTCTTCCTATTTCAGTGAACTAGATATGCAAATATGGAGGTGGGCCTTGGGGCTGGCAATTAGGTTTCATGAACATTTGAGCAATATGGGTTATCTCTGGATTAGGCAATTGAGAGGCTTGCTCGAGTAAAAATTCCATGGAAAGAGGAGCGAGGGGCTAAGTGGGATGAAAGTGTAACATCTCATTGATAGATTCAACAGTTATGTAAAAAAGGACAGTTTGGAATGGGGTCATAACTGATTTACTGACAAGGTCATAGTTGGCACAACATTGGTGAATAATGTTTGGAAAAACATTAACTGAGAGAAGGTAATACATGGGAAGATTAGATTCCCTTATTCCATAGATATCAGAGTTGCTTAGATAAGTATTCCTAATTTGGAAAAATGCTTGGAAATGGTTCATGTCACTAGATAACTCTTTTATTTGAAAATCTCTGTCAGCCAAGGTTAAATAATCCAGGTCTTTATGAGGCGCATTGAGGGGCGCGACGTTCAGGGCTATGGGACCTACCATGTTTGGTTCTTGTGTTTTCAAACTGGAGGTCGGGCTTCTGTGGAAAAATTGGGCAAAACAACAATTCTGGGTGTCTTTCTCTGAGAGCTATGGACTGACTTTAATTGAATTTGGCTCTTTTGGGTAAAATTCACAGAGGAAAAAATGAAATTACCGGTTCAGGAAGTGAATTGGGGTAAATACCTATTTTTAGAGGCGGATCGTGTACTTCGCAGGTTGCAGGATGATCTGCAGAGCAGGACCCTGGAGTTTTTGGCCGGGTGGTGGATTAGACGTGATTTGCAATCAACCGGACGTATTTTGCATGAAAACAATTCACAGAGAAAATGGGTAAAAATGACATTTTATCGTGGTTTTAACAAAATTTTGGCTTTGGTGGGGCTTTTGGGATTTACTACATGGATGACATCATGACGATGGGACATTTTGTCGTGAAGCGGAGGGTGATAAGCGGTTTCCTCCCACACCTCTCTTGGGGTTGAGTGGTTTCGGGCGGAGAGGTAGCGATCACAACGGGAGCGTGATGCATGGCAAGGGTACGGAGTAATACCGCCGGTTCCCTGGGACTTAACGTGCGGCCAATGGGGGGGGTCGCGATATGATCGTGGATCGTTGGATGAGTGGGCCCAGATCTGACGGTTGACGACATTGGGAGATGGCGGAGGTTTAACACCGCGGGCCCGACACAATAAAGTGCGTTTTTAATGGTATCGGGGCGGATTTGATTGGTTCGCGGGGTGATTAAGTTAAGTTATTAATCAACCTTGATGTTGATCAATCCCAAGGTTTTGCGCACGGGGAGGGTTGTTAATCAGCTCCTAATGAACTTATTAACTCCCAAAACATACATTTATGGTTGTATATCAACTAGGGGTGGGAATAAGTACTATTGGGGTTTTATTGTATATTTACAAAATATGGGGAAGGGTGATGATTTTCATACGGGATTTACATAATAAGTTAGAGTTAACATGAAAGAATGACTTTGAAAACAAGCGCTAAATTATAATGTTTAAAAACTTAGGCTTAGGGTTAATAAAAAGGGAATTATGTGATATTTGTATAAATTTCCTAAGTAAAAAGGAGTTTTACTTAAGCTTTTTATGAAATGAGATGGAGTGATTTGGGTGAAATTTAAGCAGATCTTAATATCTTTGGGGGATGTTAGTGAATGACTGGGGAAAAGGATGAAGGGGAGTTAGTCATGAGACTCTGCCTTGCTTGAACTATATCAAAGTATCTGCTTTGCACTTGTGATGGGACTGAAAGTTAACATATTTACCCAATACATCACAAGTCACATTCTGCAACACCATTCTGCCTACTCAGTCTACTTTGCTTAACATTTATTCTTCTTTTCTTTGGGTGCACTTAGACTGGAAAACCCTTATCAATTCTCTTTTCTTTACATGATCAGTCTATCTAAGTCTGCCCTTATTTCTTCCCATGGCTCAGATTAAACTGTTGAGCTCCTTTGCTTCTCTACCTATCTACTTACCCGCCAAGATTGAACAGTTTGGACAAGTTTTATTCTCTATCTCTAAAACAAGTAAATTTAAACATGAACTTAGCCAAGATTAAGCTGTTTGGCCATTCATCAATTGTGGCATGAGTTAACAAATTGCACACAATCAGATTATTAGTGAAAATAGAATAGTAGTGGCAATTTGGATTTGCACACTTTCTTGGTCTATTTTGTTTGGGGTTCATTTCTTTCATTTTTTGACCATTTTATTCTTTTTGCCCTTTGATTTTTCTTTTAGGGCATACCCTCTTTACAACTTTTAAATTTTTTGATTTTTTGACAATATGGAAAACGTTTGCAACCAGGGAAGGTATGAACATATTGCAGAGCCCATCAATGCCAATCATGAAATATGACACCTATTAGTATAGGAGCATAACAGTGGCTCCACTTGGGGATGGATTTCCTTAGTGGAAAGTCAAGAACAACAGGTTAGGTAGCCTTCTCCATAACTTTGATTGTGCCCTGAAATCTTATTCTACTGGTTGCTTTATTATATGTATGACAGTTATACTTGTGAATCTTAGGGCCTTCTCTTCGGGCTTCAACTTTAGCAATTTACTATCCAATCTGAACCAAAATATTACTAGGGATATAATATATACATGTTAAGGAAAGAATGCTTCAAACAGTTGGATCAAACTAGTGTTTTAGCATCCGACCATTCACTAGCCCTTCTTCTGTTTCTGTGCCATCCAGGTTCTTTAAAAAGTAAGTATTGTTCAATTGTAAGGCCTGGATAATAAAAGGTCCCTTCCATAGGAAGTCAAACTTCCCATATTTTCCCTTATTTTCTCTCCTGGAATCCCATTTTAGAACTTTGTCTCCAATGTAGAAATCTTCTGCCTTGGTGTTCTTATCAAATATTTTCTTGAGTTTCTCTTGTAGCACTTGGGATCTTTGGTATACCTCTTCTCTGGTCTGCTGCAAATGGATGGTCTGATTTATTCTTTTCTGAATGTCATTGGGTTCCACCTGAGCTTCTTGCAGCAATTTCATTACAGGGACTCCTAGAGATAAATGAAATACAACCTCCATGCCATAAACCAACTCATAAGGGCTAGTTCCAATAGATCTCTTTGTAGTTAGTCTGTCTGCCCATAGTGCATTTGTAAGTTTCTTGTGCCAGTTTTTCTTGTTGTTTTCCAACATTTTCTTAATAATATTGATTAGGCTTTTATTGGAAGACTCAGCTAGACCATTACGTTGAGGGTAATAGGCTGTGGAATGGCCTAAAGTGATATGGTATTTGTGACAAAAACTTATCATTTTCTTGGATTTGAAAGCAACAACATTGTCAGTTATGATCTTTTTAGAACAGCCAAACCAGGACAATATGTTTGTTTCTAAGAATCCTATAATCACTGTATCATTGGCTTGTCTGGTAGGAATGGCTTTTATCCACTTGGTGAAATAATATGTGGCAGTGAGGATCCATTTATGTTGGCCAGAGGAGGGAGGATGGATGTCTCCAATGAAATCCAAACCCCATTGTTGGAAGGGCTTTTCTGTGGAAATTGGTTTAAGGGGTAGAAGTAAAAGCTTCATCTTGCCTTCAAAAATCTGACATTTATGGCAAGCGGAGACAAATTTATTTACATCGGAGAATAAGGTGGGCCAATAAAATCTAGCCCATAGGATTTTATCTGCTGTTGATTTCCAGTAAAGATGTCCACCACAGTCCCTTGCATGAAATTCTTTGAGCACTTTGTCAGCTTCATATTTTATTAAACAATTCAATAGAATACCTTCTTGATTTTTCCAAAAAAGTGCATGATCTAAAATACAAAATTTTGAAGATTTAATTTTTAAAAACCTTTTCTTTGTTCTGGATAACCCTGGAGGAGCTTGCAGGTTTAATAATACATGAATTATATCAGCATACCAAGGTGATTCTAAGAAGGCCTGATTGATCTGTGGAGTCACCATCTCCTGTTCATTATCCAGTTCATTAATATCAAGGGCTTGAAAGTTAGTTTCAATCATGATTTTAGCCAATCCCTGTCCTTTTATAAGCTTTGTAGGTTTTATTTCAATATCATACTCCAAAATATTAGCTATCCATTTACCTCGTTTGCCTTCAATTACCTCCTGAGTTAGGATGTCTTTGACAACAACACTTGGTACATAAGCTATTACATGGGAGTACAATATATAAACTCTGAAGTCTTTGATAGCTTTCGCAAGTGCATAGACCTGTTTTTCCATGATTTGATATTTTAGCGGTGCATCTCTAAGTGCTTTACTAAAAAAGGCTATAGGTTTTTCACATCCTTGATCATCTTTTTGTAGTAAAACAACAACAATGGTGTGTTCTGATGCAAAGGAAAATATCATGAAGTCTCTATCAAACTTTGGACTTGTAAGGATTGGTGTTCTAGTCAAAACCATTTTAATTTCTTCAAATCCTTGTTTGGATTCTACTATCCATTTAACCTTTGAATCCTTTTTTAACATGTTGTTCAACAGTCTAATTAATTCAGCCAAATTAGGTATGAATCTCCTCAAAAAATTGATCTTCCCTAGGAAAGCTTGAAGTTCTTTGATATTTCTGGAATGAGGTACTTGTAGGATGGCTTGTATTCTATCAGGATCAATTCTGATGCCATATTTCGAGATGATGTGGCCTAACACTTTGCCTTTTTCTAGACCAAACAACGATTTCTTAGGGTTCAATGAAATACCATACTTTTTGCATTTTAGAAACACTTGTCTCAAATGATCTAGATGTTGCTGATCTGATTTGGAAAACACAGTAAGGTCATCTAGATATATGACCAGAAAATCATGGATCTCCTTTGCAAAAGCTATATCCATTGCTCGTTGAAAGGTTGCCCCTGCATTCTTAAGTCCAAATGGCATTTTAACATATTTGAAAGTTCCCCATGGTGTTGTAAAAGCAGTTTTTTATTGGTCATCAGGATGGACCAGAATCTGGTTAAAACCTTAGAATCCATCTAAAAGTGAAATCCTAGAGGCACCTACTATCCTTTGTAAAATGTGGTCCATCTTGGGCAAGGGGTAATTGTCTTTCAAAGAAACTTTATTTACATTCTTTAAATCAACACACAATTTGATTTCTCCTGTTTTCTTCCTAGTGGGTACTAGATTAGACACCCACTCTGAAAACCTGATAGGAGCAATTATTCCTGCTTCATACATCCGTTTGATTTCTTTTTCAATTAAGGGAAGTAGTACGGGGTCAATTCTTCTGAGATTTTGTTTGAATGGTTTCTAATCTTCTTTGAGGGGTATTGTATGTTGAATTACAATGGTGTCATAAGATTTCAGATCTTCATAGCTCCAAGAAAAAACATCTTGGAATTCTTTGAACAGTTCAACATATTTAAGCTTTTGATCAGGGGGCAAAGTTTTGGATAATCTTATCATTTTCGGATTTTCCTCAGTTCCTATGTTACAGTCTTCAACGTCTGCTTTTAGAGGTTGCATTTTGGGTTTCCTTGGGATACCATTAGAACCAAAGAAATCTTCCAAGGGAGTCAATCCTTTGGGCAAATGATTATCTTTTAAATCAATAACTTCAGATTCTCCTTCAATGATCTCATCAATATCTATTTATTTCAGATCTTGCATTTCTTTATTGGTAAATTTTGTGGGGTGAAGCCTTTGAGTTGCATTTTCTGCTGAAATGTTTGTTTGTATTTTATTTGTTTGATCAAACTCACTGACAGTGTCAAGGTCTATATTTGTGGGGGAAAACTCTTCCTCTAAGGTCAAGAAATTGTTAATTTGAATATCATTGTCAAAAATTTGCCAGTTTTTTACATTATCAGGTATGGCTGGCCTGTGTCTAATCTCAGCTGTGAACTGATGATTAGGTTCAAAGAGTAATTTACAAGTGCTGGCAAATTTTGCTAAGCTGTGAGCATGCAAATTATGTTTTCTTGGAATTTTGGCAAGCTATGTTTCAAGGAATGCGTTGAGGATGTCAATTGTTGTTCCTCTATAAACTCTCAGTCTGGGATCAATTGTGAGGAAGTTTCATTTTATCTGTTGAAAACTGATATCCTGATTTCCCCTAGAATTTTGACCAATTTAAGTCCTAACAACAGGGCTTCATATTCAACCATATTATTGGTGCATTTAAAGTTTAACCTGTAAGCATGACCTTCAGCATGATCATTTTCTAGGTTGTGCAGCCAAATTCTAGCCCCTGCTCCTAATTTGTTAACTGACCCATCAAATTCTAAATAACAAAGGGTTTCATGTTCAGTATTAGGAGTCTCAGTAATTTGCTTTATGGGAAGATATATTTCTTTAGTTTTAGCTAGTTTCTCTTGATTGTCTGATATATCACTGTTCTTAGAGATTTCTTGAATTTGAACACTAGATTTTTCATTTATAATTTCTTCTTGTTCAAACGCTAGAACTTTGACATCAGTTAAAGGATCAATTTCAGCATTATAGAGAATGAAGGAGTCCAGTCAGAGTGCATAGAGTAGATGGGAAAATTCTGGGTTTCCTCTTGACTACTTACCACATATTTCATTAAAGTTTCTCGATACAATTTCTTTGGTTGACCAAATACTGAAATAGTGGCATAGGACATGTCCAACTGTAGTGATCCTTGAAGCTTTTCACCCCAAGACCTAGACAATAGCATGCCGTATTTTGGTGGAATGTCAGCTACCACTATGTCCATTAAAAAGGTCTTGGCAGGGTATTGAACTAGTGATACACATAAATCCTTGATCAATCCTAGAAATCTGACCTGGCTTGAGTCAAAAGAGCATAAGTCTTTGTATGGTCTGGTAATATCTAGTTCCAACTTATCCATCATAGATTTAGGCATTAAGTTGTGAGAAGCACCAAAATCAAACATGGCATTATGAAGTATTTTATCATGTATGTTCAAACTTACATAGAAAGGAGGAGCACCTCCATCTACTGATTATCTATTTACCTCAGGTCCAAAAATTAATTCAGGCTGGTCATAAAAAAGATTTACTGAATCTTTGTTCACATAAATTTGGAGTGATCTACTAATTTGACTTCTGTAGACATCATGTTTAGCCAATTATGATAATGGAATAGCTATCTTTAATTTGCCTATTTCAGTCTCAAGATTGAAAGGTTTTTCAGTTTGAATTTTTGCATTTTGGACAGTGGGATTCTCTTTTACTGCTGTATTTTCTGTGTTTTTCTCTTCCTCAAGAGTGGTGTTATGGGCTGAAGTTGCTTCCAAATCAATTTCAGGTGGTTCTTCTACATTTCCTTTGGGAGGAATGAAAGTGAAAGGTTGTCTGTTAGGTTGTTGATCGTCTGATACATCTTCAACTATTGGTTTATTTGGGTTAGCACTTATTCCAGCAGGGGCGTGTACAGGGGGTCTGTTAATTTTAATTTTGTTAGGCTGCTTGGCATCTTTCTGCTTAATGGTTTCAGGGACATCTATTCTCTTGCTCCTCAAGTTGTATTGCTTGTGAACTTCATAAATGGCTGTATCATATCCTTTCCTAAAATCAAATGACTCGCCTGACTGCGTTTTTGGAATTTTTCAAGAGTATGAGCTTCTTGGTCTTCTTGGGTTAAGAAAACCTGTTGTTCATTATTGAGGGCCATTAAGTTAATTTGAGTATCTTCTGGTGGTTAATCAGAGGTTGAGGCTTCAACAAAATTTTCTTGGAATGGGGGCCTACTGTTTTGGTCAGGTCTAGACTTACCAATGTTAAGGTTCTGGTTCTTCCTGAAGTTTGGATTTCTCGGTTGACCATCCCAAGATGATTTCCTCTCAATTGTTTCTACTCTATCTCCAATTCTATCCATCCCTTTAATAATAGCATCTAATTTCTGTTCAAAAGTAGAGGGTTCTTCCTTAAAAGGTATCCTCCTTTCGGCTCTGGCCCAAGCTTGCTTAGAAATCGGGTTGGCCTCAATGCTAACAGCTATACTTTGCATTTCTTCTAGGTCTCTAGGAGCTCTTTCCATAATTTGATATGCCATATCGAAATCAAATGCATCAGGGAATTTGATCAGGACAAAATCTAGAGGAGGTCTAAGGTTTTGAGGAATTGCATTGTAAACATTATTGAATCTGGTACAATAATATTGGATAGTTTCTTGAGGACCTCTCTTTAAGCCTTCATATTCTGATAAAATGTGGAAAGGATCCTTCTTCTTTTTCCATCTGTTCAAGAAGGTCTGATAAAGAGCTTGTGGGTCATTGATACTATTTGTAGGGAGTTCTCTAAACCATGTTCTAACATCTCCAGTCAAACTTTGAACAAAAATTCTCATTCTAACATCATCATCATCAACCTCATATATTTCAAAGTAATCTGTCATTTTTTTAGTATGCTGTTGAGCTGTGTATGTGCCTGTGCCATCAAAAGGAGTGATTTTGATTTAATAGTCTTGGGGCATAGCCCCTAGATTGGCAGGTAAGTTCAGAGGAGCATACCTGTTTGCCATGGTAACAGGGATATATGTGACAACTGGTGCAGTAGGGACAACAACAGGAATATGGACAGTGGATGGAAGAGTGGAAGGGGTAGCTTGAGGTTGGGAAAAGTGACGTGCTGATGGTGAACTTGGAGAAGGGGTAGTAACCACAGGAAGATTTGGTGTTTTTTCAGAGGTAAGTTCAGGTTGGACGGAGCTTTGCAAGTGTCTGTTAAGATGTGGAGTAACAACTCCAAGCTGCAAATTTTCAAGGAATATTGGATCTTCAACTGTGTGGGTTAATCCAGATTCGGGAAAGGTCTCAAATGAGGGGTTTTCAAAATAATTAGTAGAAGGTTCGTCCTTAAGGTGAATCAATCTCATAGAACAAGATTTTGATCTGGATAAAGAACGAGAAATAGCAGAATTTTCTTGGCTCTGCTATCTTCTAAGAATTCTAGAAATCAGATTGGGATTTTCGAACACAGGTGGTGGATTTGAATAAGGATTTGATCTGGTGTAACGAACCCTTTCTGAAGCCAGGCTTCTAAGTGTATTTTTGGTTTTTCTGTAAATAGGTCTGATAATACAACTTTAAGAGTTTCTTTAAGAGACTTTGGATATGGGAATTGTGAACTTTCTTAAAGACTTATAAACGAGGAACTGATCAAGTATTTGAACCAACTGTCCAATCTATAAGCTAGACCAGAGATAGACCGAAGTAAAATTCATTTACTTCTGTCATTTGCAAAGCAAAAGCATTTCAAAGGCTTCCTGGCTAACTTCAGGCTCTGTCTGTAGATTATAAAGTTGACAGCAGTAACAAACGGATTATTTTATTCCCCAGTGGAGTCGCCAATGATGTTATCACTCAGGTTGTTCCCAAAAGTTGTAAGAAAGGGAATACGGCCGAGGTAACCACAGAACAATATTTTAGACACAGGTTCTAGTCAATCTGCATCCAGAGAGGGCTCTCTCTTTATGATTTAACTTTGTTTTGAAAAGTATTAGGCTAGTTATGAAGTTCAGGGGTTTTGTTTGATTTTTGGGTGGTGAGATTCAATAGAATAGAGGTGTAAACCTGAGAAGTTCAGTCCATTGGGCTAATGGAGTCAACGAGGATGGCTTTCTGGATTTGGTTTCTTAACAGAAGATGGTTTCACAGAGCAAGGTGGTCAAATAGGGAGCAATAAAAGGTTTGTATTGGATGGAATGGGCTCAAAATGGCTGAAGGGCAGTTAAGAATCCTTCAGCATATTTGAAGAGGGGAAATTGATGATTACTACTAAGGAGCAGTTAAGAATTCTCTAATAAATAATCAATATGATAGAATTAGGAAACAAGAGCAATTAAGAGTTACACTGTTTATTCTAATCCTAAAGAAAACATAGAGAATGATAATGAATGAAACACAGAGTGCAGTCAAGCATATTCTGAATTAATCTTTATCACTACCATTTAGATTTTGAAACATAGGTGATATAATGAAACTAAAAAAATTTACAAAACAGAAGATAAAAGGACTTATTGGTCCGCTGGTTGATTCAAGAATTCTGTGACAAGTCCTCTGCTTCAATTCCACATCAAGTAAGTCCGACAACAGTTCATTCCAACAACGTCTTTATTCCAAACTTTTAGTATTACAACAAAGTCTAAGAATAGCTCACCAACCCCAAATACTTCGAATGGGGGGGTATTTATACAAAAGATCTCACGGAGAAAATATCTAGTGATGACTCATCATTTTTTACAAAAGATAGAGACAAATAGTCTCCATAACAGGGAAAACATAACTGATGCTGTGCTGGATGCTCCGTTTTTGTCAGATGTGCTAGCGGTAAGCTCTGTGAGTCGGTCTACAACTTTCTTCCATTGATAGTCTGTGCTGTCTACTCTCTCTCGGTCGGATACTTGAACTCTGATATGATATATTTTTATCCGTCTGACCCTCATTCATTTTTGTTCTCTGCATTATGGTAGATGACCCAAAATTTCATTTTACCAAAGATACCAAAGATACCAAAGATAAGTTCATAAGATTCCTAACATATCTTCCCACCACTTCTCTTCTGGTAATTTATGTCTTTGAAGCTTTCTCAAAGTTTCATCGGTCTCTGTATATCTAAAGAAATTAGGTGGGATGGCAAACAGATGCTTCACTTCATGCTCAATATAAAATAAATTTTCTAAGTTGTCATAGAGGCTTTGGCCAGATGGAAGTGCTTTTACTTCTGAAGCACTAGTTGATGAAGTAATTTGATCAACATCATATTTATTCAACTTGTGCGCATAATCTACATGTTTCATCAGGTGGTCATTACTTCCTAAAGGACTTGGTAAATCTTTATTATGCAAAACTGTGAACTTTTCTGTGAAAGAGTTGATCTCCACCTGCATGTCCTGGGACCTCCTTTCCAAGTTTTGCATCAGAGTTCTCTTGGTTAGAACTCTCTTGATTGCCAGAATGGTGCCTGTCCTATCTGTGATTTCCAGTGCTTGCAGTTCTTCACTGGTCTTGGTGTTCAAAAAATGTATTAGCCAGTTAGCTTGTTCAGGCCTTTGTCCCAATAAAGCTCTTGTCTTTTGAATCTCCACTTGGGCCGCTCTTATCAAGTCAATATGTTCATAAATGACTTGGATAGATATCCACCTATTACTAAGGGATTGATTGATGTTGGCCCACAAAATACCTTTGATTTCTGCTTGAGGTTTATCCAGAGAAAGATCCTTTTCTAATGCTCTCACCTTGTTCTCCAATGTTTTAACCTCCCATGTTTTCTCTGCCACACTCATCTTGGATTTGTCATACCTTTTTTCTTGTTTGGCCAATTGTTCCTTGACCTGTTTCAATTTTGACACTTGGAGTTTCAATTCTTCCATGGCTCTTATCAATTTCTCTGAGGTCATATCAGTACTGCTGACTGGTGCTGTTGCTGTTGTTGTTGCTGATGTTCCTGTAATTATCTCTACTGTGGATGCTGGAACAGTGGGAGGCAATGTTGTTACAAGTGTGGAGGGGGTATTTGTGACTGCAGGGATTACTTCAGGTGGCTGGGAGGTCGACTCTCCCTGCTTTTCTTTTAGAGATTTCTCTAGTGCCTGCTCTGTATTAGTTAATCTTTCATTGAGCTTCATGATCAGGTCCATCATGTCCTCTTCTGACTTTTGTTATACTATTTCTGTTGTCTGTGGATGCACGGAAGGAGGCAGTTTCAGCTGTTTCCTTAAGTCAGCAATGTCTTCTTCTTTCTTCTTCATTAATGCCTTTATGCCTTTAGCATCTTTGGGATCATGTCCTAGTTCAATGATAATCTCCTCCAAATATTTTATCCTGTTGTCCTTGGCTAGAGAAGAGGCTTTCTCAAAATCTACTTGAGTAGAGGTATTGTCCAATGAGTTCTTCAATTTATGAGCCAACATTGCTTTATCTTCCAGTGTGGAGTAGACCATCTCCCCAGTCTGTTTGTGCACCTCAATCTGGTCCATAGGATGAATGTCTTTGGCTAGGACCTCCAAATTTGTCCTGATATAATCAACTGCTGACTGTGGTTGTTGGACCTTGGGCTTAAAGTAACTCATGATCATTTTTCCCTCTTTAATGTCATAGGCTGACATTAATCTTTGCTGGTTTGTGGGGGCCATATTAAGATACTGGTTATAAATTTGAAGCCTCAGTGGGTCGTTTCTAGCCTTTATCTCTGTGAATGTCCTTTTGATGTCTGAGGCCTGTTTTCTTTGTGGCCTGGTGGATGAAACTTCCACACTGTGCTGCCTTTCTAGCTCTTGCCTGTGTGAGCTAGTTGATATTTCCACCACTGGGGAAGTTTGCTGGCTGACTACCCTTTCACCTCTTAGACTGTCTGTTGTTTCTTCAAAGATTTCCTCTTCTGACAGAGGATTGAGTCTTTGCCTTTTTTCCCTTGGTTTTTCTGCAGGCCCATTGATAGGTGTGGCATCTTCCTTGTCTCTCTTCTTGCCTCTTTCCTCATTTAGAGGAGTCTGTAATGCAGGAATCTCTGCTGATTTGGTTTGGACTGGAGGAATTTGCCCTGTTGATCAGTCATTGCTCGCTGCTCTGTGTATGCCACCTCCTTGCCCTTGGAAGATCCTGTAACTGGTGTGCTAGTTTCTTGTACAGGCTGCTGAGAAGTTCCAGCAGAGGATGTACCAACTCTTGTTTGTTGAGGTAGCTTGAAAGATACCTGTCCAAAAGAGTCTAGGTCAAGAGTTTTTGCAAGATCTTTCATAGCCTTTTCCATCTTTTCTTGCTCACTAATTTCTTCTACTAATGTACCCTCTACCCATTCATCTTGATTTGCATACTGTTCAATTTTTGGGATCCTATGATGTATATAAACTGACAGCCTGTTTCTTACCCTTCTGTCACTTATGAAACTAGTTGGGGCATAAGGTACCCACCAAAAAAACTTCTTCAATTTAAGGTGTTCCCCTAATATCTTCTCAGCATCTTCCCATGCCTCCTCTTATGGATGATAAAAGGGCCTAACTGGTTTTTGATTCTCAGCTGAGCATTTTTCTTTGCATCACAAAAGTGGGTTAAATCTGCATTGATAAGCTGTCTGAAATACTCCAGTGCAAATAATATCATGGGCACATATCTAGGCAATTTGAATGGGCAGAGTTCACATCCGTTTTCTGATTTCTATGTGATTTGGTAGAGGTACCAATCACCTATCTTGTACCATCTGGAAAGCTGTAAAATCTTCTTTATATCACCAGAGAGCCTAGGAGGAGGAGCTCCTACCAATAGAGTGGAGGCTGGATGTACAAACAAGTCAATGAATTCACAATAGGTATAAGGAGATTCACAGACATTGTGGAAGACCGAGGTCCAAAAGATCACAGACCTCCGCTCTCCTTTGGAATCCAATTTCCTGATGGGAAATGAAAAGCTGTCTCGCTAATAATATAATAACAGATGGTATATAAAAGATGTGTATTTGAAGACCACTTCTCTATCCAGATTTATGAATTGGTCATGGATCTTGTTGGCAATAAAGGTGGCATAGTCATACTTGACAACAAGGGGCTGTCCTGGAGTAAATATTGACAACAAAACTAAGGTGGTCTCAGCAACAAATTCATTGGTCTTAAATCCCAAGATGAAGGATATCATATCAATTATGAGTCTTCCTATTTCAGTGAACTAGATATGCAAATATGGAGGTGGGCCTTGGGGCTGGCAATCAGGTTTCATGAACATTTGAGCAATACAGGTTATCTCTGGATTAGGCAATTGAGAGGCTTGCTCCAGTAAAAATTCCATGGAAAGAGGAGCGAGGGGCTAAGTGGGATGAAAGTGTAACATCTCATTGATAGATTCAACAGTTATGTAAAAAAGGACAGTTTGGAATGGGGTCATAACTGATTTACTGACAAGGTCATAGTTGGCACAACATTGGTGAATAATGTTTGGAAAAACATTAACTGAGAGAAGGTAATACATGGGAAGATTAGATTCCCTTATTCCATAGATATCAGAGTTGCTTAGATAAGTATTCCTAATTTGGAAAAATGCTTGGAAATGGTTCATGTCACTAGATAACTCTTTTATTTGAAAATCTCTGTCAGCCAAGGTTAAATAATCCAGGTCTTTATGAGGCGCATTGAGGGGCGCGACGTTCAGGGCTATGGGACCTACCATGTTTGGTTCTTGTGTTTTCAAACTGGAGGTCGGGCTTCTGTGGAAAAATTGGGCAAAACAACAATTCTGGGTGTCTTTCTCTGAGAGCTATGGACTGACTTTAATTGAATTTGGCTCTTTTGGGTAAAATTCACAGAGGAAAAAATGAAATTACCGGTTCAGGAAGTGAATTGGGGTAAATACCTATTTTTAGAGGCGGATCGTGTACTTCGCAGGTTGCAGGATGATCTGCAGAGCAGGACCCTGGAGTTTTTGGCCGGGTGGTGGATTAGACGTGATTTGCAATCAACCGGACGTATTTTGCATGAAAACAATTCACAGAGAAAATGGGTAAAAATGACATTTTATCGTGGTTTTAACAAAATTTTGGCTTTGGTGGGGCTTTTGGGATTTACTACATGGATGACATCATGACGATGGGACATTTTGTCGTGAAGCGGAGGGTGATAAGCGGTTTCCTCCCACACCTCTCTTGGGGTTGAGTGGTTTCGGGCGGAGAGGTAGCGATCACAACGGGAGCGTGATGCATGGCAAGGGTACGGAGTAATACCGCCGGTTCCCTGGGACTTAACGTGCGGCCAATGGGGGGGGTCGCGATATGATCGTGGATCGTTGGATGAGTGGGCCCAGATCTGACGGTTGACGACATTGGGAGATGGCGGAGGTTTAACACCGCGGGCCCGACACAATAAAGTGCGTTTTTAATGGTATCGGGGCGGATTTGATTGGTTCGCGGGGTGATTAAGTTAAGTTATTAATCAACCTTGATGTTGATCAATCCCAAGGTTTTGCGCACGGGGAGGGTTGTTAATCAGCTCCTAATGAACTTATTAACTCCCAAAACATACATTTATGGTTGTATATCAACTAGGGGTGGGAATAAGTACTATTGGGGTTTTATTGTATATTTACAAAATATGGGGAAGGGTGATGATTTTCATACGGGATTTACATAATAAGTTAGAGTTAACATGAAAGAATGACTTTGAAAACAAGCGCTAAATTATAATGTTTAAAAACTTAGGCTTAGGGTTAATAAAAAGGGAATTATGTGATATTTGTATAAATTTCCTAAGTAAAAAGGAGTTTTACTTAAGCTTTTTATGAAATGAGATGGAGTGATTTGGGTGAAATTTAAGCAGATCTTAATATCTTTGGGGGATGTTAGTGAATGACTGGGGAAAAGGATGAAGGGGAGTTAGTCATGAGACTCTGCCTTGCTTGAACTATATCAAAGTATCTGCTTTGCACTTGTGATGGGACTGAAAGTTAACATATTTACCCAATACATCACAAGTCACATTCTGCAACACCATTCTGCCTACTCAGTCTACTTTGCTTAACATTTATTCTTCTTTTCTTTGGGTGCACTTAGACTGGAAAACCCTTATCAATTCTCTTTTCTTTACATGATCAGTCTATCTAAGTCTGCCCTTATTTCTTCCCATGGCTCAGATTAAACTGTTGAGCTCCTTTGCTTCTCTACCTATCTACTTACCCGCCAAGATTGAACAGTTTGGACAAGTTTTATTCTCTATCTCTAAAACAAGTAAATTTAAACATGAACTTAGCCAAGATTAAGCTGTTTGGCCATTCATCAATTGTGGCATGAGTTAACAAATTGCACACAATCAGATTATTAGTGAAAATAGAATAGTAGTGGCAATTTGGATTTGCACACTTTCTTGGTCTATTTTGTTTGGGGTTCATTTCTTTCATTTTTTGACCATTTTATTCTTTTTGCCCTTTGATTTTTCTTTTAGGGCATACCCTCTTTACGCCTTTTAATTTTTATTTTATTTTTTGACAATATGGAAAACATTTGCAGCCAGGGAAGGTATGAACATATTGTAGAGCCCATCAATGCCAATCATGAAATATGACACCTATTTGTATAGGAGCATAATAGAGCTAATCCATCAAAATAAGCCCATGGCTTAGATTGATCAATGGTTTATGCAGTAACTATACGAGGATTGATCCACTGATCCTCTTTAAGGAGAAGATTGTATATAGCAATCACCTGAAATCTGATCAACTTTAGATGGAAATCCATATCATTAAATTTTTCCCAGTTCTTGCCAATCCATATACACCAACAAATGAGCAATGGAATTTTCCATAAATTATTTGGAGAGGCATCACTCCACCATTTCCTCCATGCTTCATTTATATTTTCTCCTGACCACCAAATACAAATAGCTAGAGTTTGATAGATCAAATTCCATATTTGAGTAGTTGTAGTGCATGGAATAAAAAAAATGATCGACCAATTCCTCTGTTTCATTAAATAAACCACACCATGAAGGACCCTGAAAATACCTCTTTTTAAGATTGTTTCCTGTAGGAATTTTGTTTTTCAACAAACACCATAAGAACAATCTAGCTTTCGCTGGACTTTTCAATTTCCATATATGTTTCCACTACCATGACATTACCTTTGGCTCATTTGCAACATATATATATGCCCTTGTTTGGGAGTATTAATCTATTTCTTTGAATGTATCCAAAGAAGTTCATGCTCCCTATCCTGAATCCTCACATGAGAGGATGTAAGGGAATTGATGTATCCATTCCATGCCTTGTGCTAATGAGCAAGTAAATTTAATGTCTATGATGATAACCAACATTAAACCCATATGGTAAAATTTTTTGTATCTTCCACTTGATTTAACAATCTCTTACCATGTTCAGCTAGAAATGTTACTAAATATGGAGGAAGAATGTGTTGATCACCACTTCCAAACCATGTTTCAATCCCAGTCCAGACATGCTCACCCGATCCAATTCTCCACGCAAGGCCTGAACCGATGATATTGAAAGTATCTAGCACAACTTTCCAAATCGTTGAAATATTTATTCTACTCTTGTTTCGGAGTTGAATCTGTTCTTCCACAAAAAGCAGATAAATATATTTTCTTGTTACCACCTTTGTCTATAGACTGACATAGGCTAATAAAATCCATCCTAATTTAGTTGCAAGAGCTTGTGAGAAACAATATAATTTTTTAAAGCCCCATCCTCCCCACTTTTTGGGAAATGCAATTTGGTCCCATCTAACCCATGCAAAAGTTCTTCCTTTTTTAGATCCTCACTAAAAAAACCACGACAACATCTTTGTATAAGGTTCAAGATACCCTTGGGTATCCATGATAAATACATAAAATAAATGAGAATGGATTCTAGAATGGATTTGATAAGAACTAGCCTTCCTGCACGAGGTAACCACTTATGACTCCAAACTTTAAGCCTTTTTTCAATTTTCGCTAGAAACCACATCCAACCTACTTTTTTGTAATCATTCGGCTTTAGATGAAATCCCATATACTTGAGCACCTAATAAAAATTTATAGATTGGAAGGGGAAATGTTGAATAGCATAAGTCATTTCATCTCTAGAACACCCCATAACAGATAGAATGGATTTATGATGATTTATTTAGCCTTGCAAAATAAACTGAGCACATGTTTGAAAGCAATAATATCCCTATGCGAACCATCAATAAAAATTAGGACATCATCTACAAACAATAGAAGAGTAAAAATTATGTCACCTACCACTAGACCCCCTTCAAATTACTCCTTCTCTTTGCCTCAGTAACTAATCGACTTAAGCCTTCCATGATCAAAAGGAAAAGCAAAGGGGATAAAGGAAACCCTTGACAAAGTCATCTCTCAGCATGAAAAAATTTGGATGCTGAGCCATTTATTAGTACAAAAAATGATGTAGATGATATACAACACTTAATCCAATTTACAAAACTAATGTGAAATCTCAAGTGTGTAAGCAACATTCTAATATAAATCCAACTGGCTATGTCGTATGCTTTTGGCAAGTCAATTTTGAGAATCATACCTTTCAATTTTGTTGTCTTCAAACTATGTAATTCTTCTTGTGCTACTCTAATGGCTTCACGGATTTGTCGCTCCTCTAGAAAGGCAATTTTTTCCTTGGATATATGATGTGATAAGATAGGTTTGATTATGTTTGTGATGATTTTTGCAACAATTTTGTATATATATAGTTAAAGAGTGATATAGGACGATACTCATTAAAGGATCTCAGAACATCATATTTAGGAATGAGAGAAATAAATGTAGTGTTAAAAGCTTCATACATCCTCCCAAAATTTATACATACCTCGATTACCTTTAGTAGATTCGACCCAATAAGTTCATAAAATTCAAGAAAAAATTCTACAGGCCATCCATCTGGCCTCGAAATTTTATCCTTTTTAAACCAAAGCAGAACAACCTCCATTTCACTAGTAGAAATTGGGTCCTTCAAATCCCTGTTACTGTCCTCATCAACAAATCTGGGGAATAATCGAGCTATCTAGATAGTCTCTGCCAAAGAGGCATCCCTTGAAGCCAAAAAAATGATTGAAGCCTACAAAAACCTCCCAATTGTTCAATGCGGCCCCCTTTTCGCTTCTTGTTTACTTCAGAGAACGGGTACAATGATTTAAAACCCCCATCTCCTCCACCAAGTTGCTTATTCACCCACTGCAGATTCCAGATAGTTGTTTCCCGGCCAAGTACCGATTACAACAAGCGAATTATTCAACAAGCAACCAATTTTCCCTGGGTAAATACCACTGGATCTTCACGTCTTTTCCTAATAATTTTAAAAAATGTCACCTAAGGGAAAATTGTAACCAACCAGTGAAAGCCCAATGACCCCTCCTGCCATTGACCTAGGCCATTTACCCTTGGCTGACTAGCAATATAAAATCACAAAGACCAATTGTGAGTTTGACTTGATCGAACTACACAATTGGCTCAAGAAAACCTTTCTAGACAAGAGTGATGAAATCAACCTTTGGGAATCCCTCTTGCCACAATTCATGTTTCCCCCGACTTACCCTTTCCCAGATTTTGTTTTATGGCGTCAAGCCAGGTATATGCCCATCCAAAGAACCATTATGGCTCAAAATGGAGACATTCTAACCTTCCCTCGAAGAAACAAAATATTTGAAATTTTCTTGCCAGAAGATGTCCAGCTTCCAAAGAAGAATCCACCATATCCAGCTTCCATGTTTCTAGAAAAGACCAAGAAAATTGTCTCATTAGTATCTTTTCTCCTAGGGTATCAATCAGATCAATGGGTGGATGAACCTATCCTAGGTTTTCTGTCCTTCTTTTCTACAGAAGAAAAACCTTCTATAATGTTTAATTTTAGTCAATTCCTTGCAGGCAACATCCATGAGAAATTTCTCAACATTACCACAAAAGGAATGTTTAAACATGCATCAGTGCTAGTTTATATGCTTCTATATTACCAGGCAGAAAGATTTCCAATTGCTTTGCAGAAATTAGATGAACAAGGCAATGCACAATCAGTTATCTAGTGGACCTCTTTGGTGCGGAAGAATTCAAATGATTTCATTTTCAGTGACTTCATAGACCAATTCATATATATAGTTGCATGCCTTCTTAACAGTAATGTGGAACCTAGAATAGATTCTGAGACATAAAGAACATTACACCTCAGTGAACAAGATAAAACAGGAAACTGGGATTTGTACAAGAACTACACATAAATTAGAGTGTATAACTGTGAGCTGCCACCATACAAACTTCCAAAATATGTTCCTATGAGAATTTTCTCATTGGAATATATAAGGAAAATGATCAACATGAATGACATACACTTTGTTTTAGTTAAAAACAAGTCACAGTTCAAGATCAAGACACAGGTGGGGCCATTCATATGCAACAACAGAGTAACAGGTAATGAGGCAGATGGACTTCTCAAACAATTGAACTTCCAATTAAGCTTTACTTGGTCATATGACCCCTTCGGCATCATTTCCATTTTAAGTGTGGAACAAAAGACCACTCCTTACACTCACACTCCCTAGCCAGAAATTGAAAAATTCATGAACCAGGATCAGTGGGAGGAGAACACTCTGCAAGAAGCTCAAGAATAGGTTCTGCCTACAGCCACTTCACAGACTCTAGTACCTCAGGAGAAGCATGGGAAAAGGCCAAGAGAAGAATAGTCTCCTATAGTAACAGAAATTAGAGCCAAGGAATTCCTAATATATAAAAAAGCATAAAATTAATCCAAAACTAGTTTTCATGGAGGATAATGAAGAACAAACTACAATAGTTTTGATAGGTCCACATATTTCTATGAGACCAGAAAACATTTTTGCAAGTAAAATACAAGAAGATATTTTTGTAGGCTCTCCATCTTCCTTAGCCTCACAAGATCCTCCAAATTCAGAGTTGGCTTAAGGCCAAACAAAGCCAAATATTTTTTCTAAGTACAAAGAAATCAAGCGAAAAAATGAGATGTTAACGGCCAACACATATACTCAATTATGCAAACAAACCGCGTCTTCCCAACACAGGCTTCTGTCAGCCTTTGATACTAAAAAGGGAAGAATGCAAATGGATTTTCTACAGGCACAAGTTCCATTCCCAAAATCACCAGCAGAATACAAGAAGACAATTTTATCCTTTGGCACTAATCAAATCCATCTGATTGATCAGATGGATATGCACAAACAGACTGGAGAGATGTTATACTCCACATTGACTAATACTGCCATGACAACTTCAAAACTCAGGCCTCCATCAGCAACATACAGCCACAGCTGAAGCTGGAGAAGATCTCATCTTTGGAAAAGGATACTAAAATTAAAACACTAGAGGACTTAGTCATTAGGCTAGGTTATGACCCTAGTGATGTAAAGGCAGTAGACTCGGAGATTATGAGAAAAAAAATGCAGATATAGCAGCTCTGAAGAAGAAGCTCAAGCTGCCATCTACAGAGGATCCATGGACCAAGGAAATGGGAGAACTGGAAAAGAAAAAGGAAGACATGTTCAAGATAATAATTGAACAAAATTTCCAAATCAGAGAAATGGACGTGGAACTAGAAAAATTTCTCAAGGAGAAAGATAAGTCCTCACAGTTGGCTATAGTTCCATTGACTGCAGTGCATATTGCAGTTGAAGGAATAGAAGTCACTTCTACATAGACAACAACGCCATCACAAACCACAAATTCTTCCAATGAATTGATTAAAGCCATGCAGGATATGCCCCTTTCAGGGAAAAGAAATTGAGAAGCTAAAATATCAGCTAAAAAATTTACATCAACAAAAATTGAATATAGACAACTCCTATGTAGCAAAATTGCAAAAATCTCACAAGCTTACTTAGAGAATAGAAGTTTTAGAGAGTGAGTGAGTAATGGGTCAAACTTTAGCACATGCCAAAGAAAACATAATTGTGGATATAAATCATGCCATAACAAAAAATTGGCCATCAATTTAGATCATCTTTGAACATGAAGAATTGATGCAGAGATAAAAAAAAGTGATAGAGGAGGTAAGATAAATATTCGGAGATAAACCGAGTGAAGAAACAAAGTTTTGAAGCAACAACCTTAATGAAAGTTTTGAATTCTAAAACTAAAGAAGAAATGGAGGAGATTCAGATTGTAGTATATAGAACATAAACCATTTTGGAGATAAAGAAAGTTTTACAGAAGAGGAACCTTATGATACAACTAGAGAATAAGTGTCAGACTCTGGAAACTGTTGTTCATAGGTTTAATACCAGGTACAATTTACTGAATCAAAGAGGGTTACCAGGGTTGGTAGAAATGAGTGTCAGATTGATAAGTTTGAGTGACTACAACCACATTTTTTTTTCTATTGCCCAAGATAAGTGTAAGTTTTCAGGGGTAAAAGGAAGTATTACACGAAAAGCTTTCCTAGAGGATTTAGATTTTGATTTTATCATTAAGCATGAGATCAAACACATTTTCATCAACAAGCCCACATTTGAGAAATATACTAAAGGTTATGAAACATATAGAAAGCTAATAAAACTTTTTATACCTAGTGAAGATCGACGGGATCAATTGTGTGAATTACTTGAGTGAAACATGTTTCATCTCAAAAAACAAGGCAACACCTTTTTGGGACCAGTCATCAACAACCATCCTCAACAATAGTGCCAACAATTCCAGCAGTTCAAAATTCCTAAATTTTTGTACTATTTGTGTAATCAGTGTTAGATATTTTAGGATTTTGTATTGATCTTTTGAAATCAATATATTTTTTAATTATTTCTATAAGTACTTCATAATTTGAAGTAGGAGAGGTTGATGTTTATGTAAAAGAAAAGGACCATTGATGTAAAGCAGTTCCACAAAGTTCCAGTGAACACATTGAATACAAAAGCTCTTACAGGATTCCTGTGTTAGATTTTGGTGAAGTGATATACTCCATTGTTGCTGTGTTTTCCTTTCTTTGTAATTTGATATGTGTTTTCTAATCTATTTTTTTCAAAGAAAATCATGAATACCAATTTGCTTAAGTACAATCAGTTCTGTCTTTTGAACAATTCCAATTTTTTCTACTAAAATTAAGCAATAAAATTCTTAATTGCTCTCTGCTTAATGGACACTTAATCATTTCTTCTTTTTCCATCTCATCAAGCATATAAAATCCAATAAATCTACCTACCTTGCCCTGTTAATGTTGAAATAAATCTATTCTAAGTAAATTGACTCCATTTCCCAATGGTATCTTGTTACATTATCAACCAAACAACCAAACTAAATAAAAAAACAAACTATCGAACTTTCATAACTAGCCTAATATCTCAATATAAACAAATCTAAATTTGAAAGAGAGATCCCTCTCTGAAGTTGGCAAGGCTAGATCCCAGCTTACAAAGTGGTTTTATTGTTACCTTTGTATTTTTTTCACAGTCTTAGGAAATATAGAGTGCTAAAGAGTCATCTTCATCATAGTTCGCTGACTATCTCCTTTTTCATGAATAACGGGGGCTGATGTGATATCCTATTGAATTATGGTGGTGAAAAAACATAGTAACTAATCAAATGGGTAATGAACTGAGTTCTCAATTTTTTGAGGTAGCAAAAAATCATCTTATTTTGAAAAGTGTTGATTCAAAATACACCTTTATTTTAGCATATTTTTTAAACTTTAGATTTTCTTATGTATTAAGTATGTACATTTTTTTTAAATAATAGTGATTTTCATGCCAATTTATAAAGTGTTGATGCAACATCAATCCCTTTTTTTGAGGGCTTATTTTTGACACACACATTTTTTTGATATATTAAGTATGGATAATTTTTTAAGTGTTGGTGATTTTCATGCAAACTTTGAAAAACAAAAAAAATTTTCTTGACATATTTTTTACTCTTTAAATTTTCTTATGTCTTAAATATGCAAAATAAATAAATTAATGTTGATTATTTAACCATTTTTCAAGTTGTCTTATTCATTGTTTTGTTTTCATCCCAAGCTATTTATTTTGTAAGGGTTTTCAAACTTGTGTTTTTTGTTTTTCTTTGCAATGTTTTTTTTATAATGAGTTTTTTAATTTTTTTTGCAAAGTTTATATATATATATATATATTTTGATGTTATGATTTTTATATATTTATATAATTATTGATTAATACTTCAATAACAATCAAATAATTATCACTAAAAAATAATTTTAAACATTCATAAAAATACACATTTGTATAAGAGATATATAATAAAAATGTGTATTTCTAGACCTTTTAGCTAAAAATAACATGTTAAAAAAGTTGTTGTTGTTTGTGTTTTTTTTTTTTTTGCTATGACAAATTGAATAAAAAATGTTGGAAAAATACCATATTTTTTGAATTTTTTAAGAAATTATATTCTAAAAATGATAATATTTGAAAAACAAATTCAAAAAAAATTATTTAGATAAATTTTAAGTTAACATATATATATATATATATATATATAATATATATATATATTATAATTATATATATTAATAATTAAAAAACATAAAAAAGGAAAAAAACAATAATAAATAAATAAATAAATAATAAGGCCCATGCACCCAACCCCTGCCCAAGCTTGCGGCCCCTCGGCCATTGGGCAGGGCTTAGCCAATTGTAACTCCCCCCACCTAGGCCCATGGCCCCTCGAGCACAGGGCAGGGGCTTGGCTGGTTTCTTTAAATTTTTGTTGCAATGTGTCAAGTTGTCTTAGGCTACAATTTTTTTTTGGTAGGTAAGCACACGCGGGGGATTTAAACCAGTGACCTATCGCAAGGAGTGCCTTAACAATGCACCCATTCACCGTCAATCCAAAGCCCCGTGGGCATCTTAGGCTACAATTTTAAAATAGCTATACTTTTAGCATTTAAAAAATAAATTACTCTTAGTATAATGACTCTTTCATTTAGGCATTCATTTTAAAAGTTTTTTTAGTCACAATTTATCCATAATGCCATGGTTAAAATACGTTGAAAACTTAAGATTTCTATAGTCATGATCTTTCGTTTGAATTCCATGGTTGAAAAGTTATCAAATTTTTAAGGTATTTTCAGTCATGATATTTTATCTTTAATGTTATGGTTGAAAACGATTATAAGTATTTTATCTTTAACACAATGGTTGAAAATTGTTGGAATTTTAAGGCTTTTCAAAGACGTGATATTTTGTTTTTAATATCATGCTTGAAAATAGTTGAAATTTAAGGTTTTTTGTAGTCATGATATTTTATCTTTAACGTCATTGCTAAAAAATGTTGAAGATTTACCAAAAAAAGAAAAAATCGTTATTCCAACATCAACTTTTTTCCTTTTCAATGTGTTTTTTGCACAAAAAAATTGGCTTCCATTGGCTTTTAATGTCATTTTTAAAAAAATGTTGAAATTTTACAAAAAGAAAAGTGTTGATGCAACATCAACAATTTTTCTTTTCGAGTTGTTTTTTCATGGTTCTTTTTGGGGTTTTTGGATAGAGTTCTTGTTTTGAAGTAACATTTTTCATTTCATTGCTAACATTGTTAAAACAAGGTCAATTCTGAGTGACAAATTTTGCAAATAGACTTCGATTGACGTGATTCTTGTGTCGTTGGAAAGGTCTTTATGTGTAATATAGGAAGAAAATGTGTGGTGCGAAAATGAAAAAATTTTACCCCCAAAAAGTGTCATATGATGCCTCAAAACACTCCGAGAAGGTTTTATACCTCATTTTTCCAAACTAGGTCCCACTAGTAAAACAATCCTAAGAGTTGATTTCTCCACTTTTTCCACTCTAAAAGCATTGAGATGGATGAAAAACAATATAATGATCCAATCTGTATCATATCTCCCCATTTTGGGAGGATTTTGGTCCTCAAAAGCTTCTACTTAATGAGGCGAGGAAATTTTTCCTCCACCTTCTCTATGGTGTACGATTTAACTTTGCTTGGAAATTGGTCTTTCAACCCAATCTACCAAAGGTCATGTTGCCCCTATCTTGTAGTTCTATAACTCTTCTACAAAATTGTATCTTTTGTCAGCTTTATCTGAGCATCTGGTGCCAAATCCTCCATAGAAGGTATGACTTGCTCATCTTTCTGATCTAGCATGGAAGGATCATAGAGTTTTAGATTCTCTATATTCACAACTGAGTAAAAACACATATATGGTGGTAAACTGAGTTGATAGGCATTATCCCCCACCTTTTCTAGTATCTTGAAGGGACTATACCTTAGAGCCTTGATTTTTTTACTAGGCCCATGTAGTCTCTCCTTGTTATCCTGTAGCCATACTTTGTCTCCCACCTTAACCAATTTCTTTATCCTATATTTATCATGCTTGGCCTTATATTTCTCATGTTGATTGAGCCATACTACAGATAGATCCCACCTTTCAACTTCTATTTATTCAGATTCTTCTACTTCTTCCACTTTATGAGATAATATGGTACAACATAATACATAGCCCACTGGCATTATCTACATGTTAAAGACCTCCGCTCAAAAGAAAACAAATGAAATAAATAGAATTTGATTTGAACCCATCAATGGAATTATTTATATTAATGGAGTCTCCACTTATTCAACTCATGTCATAGCACCTGTACTCATGGGATGTTAAAGAATACCTCTAATCTCACTAGATAATGATAAAAGTCCTTTTGTTGAAGTCCCCTCCCGGTACATGTTTCCAAAAAAGAAACTCATATTTTCAATAGGTTTCCCCTTATTTTTAATGAATACCCATTTTATACCTCTCAATACCTATAAACCCCCACTATTATGTTGAAGAATCTATGGAAATTTTAACATTAATGATTCTTCTTTCTGAGATAACTGCGTGTGATGTCTTCTAATTAGAATTAACTTCTTTATGTTAATGTGTTCTTCAATAATCAAACAACTTATCAAAACAAGAAAATCAACAAAATACAAGTGCATAAGATGTAGGCTCCAAGCCAGGGAAAAACCTCTCCTCTTGAGAGGAAAACCATTCAATCACTTCTTATAGATATCTATTTAACGAATACCAAGACCCTTGACAAAATTCCTTGGCTCAAACTTACTTTCAAGACTTTTCACTATCTCATTCATTCACAGTCATCCTTCTTCACATGTCTATGAGATTCTTCTTCTTTCTTATTGTTGTAGCACTGTTGTAAGGAGAGTCTCGGTCTCCTTTCGTTACCTTGACACAATCCTTAAGGAGAGTCTTTGTCTCCTTCCTCGCATTACAGTCCACAGTCCAGGGCTACTGATAATATTCTTCACATGACAAGATAGCTCCTCTATCTTTGATTCTTCTCTATCTCAGACCCAAGCTTAACATGACTTCCTGTTGTATGAGTCATGTCCTAGGACACTGACTGGTTCTTTGCACAAATGATGAGACTGAGATGGCCTTGATTCAAAACCTTGATGGATACATATGAGACAAATATAACCTTAGTATGAAATTGTGATGGATGTATTTCAGACTTATATTCCTCACTAAGATTCGTATGTAAATTACAGAGATACCAGAGAGATTTCTTGTCATTATGAGGTGAGATCACGTTCATACTTATAGTGACTTATGTGTGTCCAGTAGGCCAACATGAGGTCCTTGAACTGAGCCGACATATCCTTATGAAGATAGATGTGTTCGTTGAGTTGAATGTAAGAGAGATAGTGACACCATCTTGGACTAGGGGGTTTGACACATGTAACATGACTATAATTATATTAATAAATTCTAAAGACATCAAGAAGAAGTCTTTGACCTATGGTAAACACATCTTGCTCATGAAACCCATGATGCAAGGAATAATATAAATATTTGTTTCTTATTTATAATTACAATTTGTGATGAAAACCAAACCTAGTTACACTTTTCTTCAACATATTCCACTTCCCCCACTAATATCTACAATATATTGACTCTATTTTTCATAATTTTAAAGCCCCATTTATGAATGAATATGGTAAGATGTTGGTTAACAAGGTGAAGCCCTCATGTTTATGTTCCTTACCTAAGTGTATTGTGTAGGTTTTAACCCCGTACAGAAATTACCTGCATACGAATTCTAAATCACAAGAAAATAAAAATGTGAGAGCATAACCCATAAAACACATATACACAGAAATTTCCCACTGGATCTCAAAATCGAGACTACCAGCTTGATTTTTCATTATATTCCTTTCAATGTTACAATACATATTTATACATGCCGAAGCATCCAATACCATGGATCGAAAACCATCG
>APFE030186992.1:0-10759 GCA_000404065.3 Pinus taeda | reverse complement strand
TGTTCTATGCGACTTAGATGACCATTTTTCTTCCGAAGTTGGAATTTTATTTGCTGAAATCTTGGCTATAATCCAAGAAAGTTTGAGTTGTCATGGTTGAGCTTGAGGGAATGTGCTCTAGGGCTTTGCCCAAAAGGCTCATCATCAACCAATATAAGTGGATTGTCTTCTTTTACTGAGAGGTATGACCCCGAGAGTACCCAGGATCAGGCACCAGGGTTTGCCATTCCTCCGTATCAATATCTTGAAACTCAATATTCCTATTTAATTCCTCTTCCCACTGGGCTATGAGCCGATAAACCGGGGCTGAGCCCACATGATATGCAATTGATGCTTAGTATATGATCTTGGAGGTGGACTTGTGCCCATAGGATTTTCCAGTAGAAGTACTGGGAGAATTGTCTATTTTGGGTTGCTTCCCACGACCACGGGAGCCCCTGGTGGTATTTCCTCTCCCGAAAGTAGCGCGAGCCATAGTGCTTGTGATAGGGGACCGACACAATGGACAAAAACCAACCAAAGTGAGAACAGAAAACAACCTCGAGTGAGCCAAAACCCAAGAACTGAGAGCTTCTAAGGTTCGCACCTAGCTGGGGAACCTGTCAGGGTGAACAAGTGTAAGAACCATGACCAATACAAAAATTGCCGGTATCTCTTAGTGCAACCTAGATCCATGAAACAAGAATAGTCCCAAGGCTCATGAACATAAGTTCACCATAACACAAACCAATGGAGGGTATCATGGCAAACCTCCTTGTTACCGGGCCAAGACCTTAAGAATTCAGAGACACAACAACATAAAACCAAAGAAAAACATAAAAGGATGCTCCACTGACATAACCAGAGAGACCAAGGGTGGCCCATGGGCTTTACCATCAACATGCCCATGTAAGAAAGAAAACTCCAAAGAATACCAACATAGGGATATAGAAAACTAGACAACCCTCAAACAAATCAGCAACAACATAACCCTCCCGTGAAGACCTCTTCCATACCATCCCATTCACGGCACATCCCTTCTTCCATGAAACCCGCAGACAATAAAGACGAGCCATGATAAAGAGATATATGACAAGGCGAAGGACATACTCGAAACCAATGACATGAAACCACTGCAGGAGGACCCGAGCCCTTCGAATGACCACCACAGAGTTCCTCAATGACTTACCGAACTTCTCAACTCCACTACAATGCCAAAACACAACACAGATGGAATACTTATAAATTTCACTTACGTGAAGGCCAGGAGCTTGTCGTGTTTTCTTGTTATCAACACCTTCCAACCTTGCATTGAATGCTAGCATGCAATCTGATACCCCTCCATGTGCTTCGTGTATGTGGAGGGGGGCGTAGAGACCCCTTGGGATCTGCATACCTCTCATTACAAATTGATTTGATGGACAATTGCCCGCTCACACCCCGATCGAGGGATTTTTTGTTAAAATCATTATTCAAATATCATAATTCCAATAATTGAGACTATGAGAAAGAATTAAAGATGGATTTGAATCATGATAAGTTTTAACCTCTCCATTTTTGGATGGAGTAATATAGTGATTAATTTGTATTTTATTTACGTTTTCAACTTTTGTTATTTGAGTTATTGATTTTAATTTTATTGTATTTATATTGAAGTAGAGTGAAATAGTTTTATTTATGATTTCAAAAATATTGATTGAAATATTAAATTTTGTTAATATATTTAGTTTTAAAGGATTGTGTTTTATTTATCAAATATATTAATTAAAAGAAAAAATTATTTTCCTACTAAGGGGCAAAGACTTGCAATGGAATTCATAAGTTTCCTTTTAGTTAATGTTGAATAAGATAAAAATATGAATTTTTTGATTCATTGACTAAGACTTTATATTAATTTAAATTGTTATAGAGGTAAAAAACTCCAAAACCATCTACTTATAAAGTATGCTACATATTAATCATAAATCTTAATTTAAGGTAGCCTTGGGATTCATAAGTTTTCTTGTAGTTAAATTATTTTACGTTAATTGTAAAAGATGTGTTACATGATAATCATAAACCTTATTTTAAGGTAGACCTGAGATTTATAACTTTCTTAATTAATGGTTTTTTATAAGCTACTACTACAAAATTCTATTAATTAGATAAGAAAAACATTGTTTTTACATCCAAAAACATTGACCACAACTAGGAATGTTTTCTACATAAAACTTCAAGTCGTGACCAAAAAAGCGATAGTTATAGCCACAATGATTAATTCAAAATTTATGACCCATAAAGACAAGATTACATCTAAAGCACACTTGACAGGATAAGAATTCAAGAATAAAAAATATACAAGCAATGACTACCATGATCCATATCAGTTATGTGCTCAAGAGTCAGAAACATCAACCTATCCACCAAATGTGCATCGAGAGGTGCAAGCCACCAGAAGGACAAGCCACTAGAGAATAGAACGTTCCACCAATGGAACCCACTTACATCCATGCCAAAAGGAGTCACAAGATAAACCCACCGAGAAGATTAAGACATGTGATTTGACATTTAAATGGGTAAGTCCATCTGCCAAAACCAAACACCACAACCAAATTGCATCAAATACCAAGTCAAAAAATAAACAGAGAAAACATGTTATCCCTCCAATTGATGAAGTGAAGGTCGGACATGCCTGACAACGACGCTACAACAAATGAGTGACAAAAAACATCTTAGCCAATACCTAATCTTGATCAGAAGAGATAATAGTAAAATCATGTATGTTATCAATAAGATGGTCAAAATGATCCCCAAGGTCTTAAGGAGGGTTGGTGAGATCCCCATAGGCAAAATATGATAGAATGAAGTTTTCTACCCAGGCCATATGAGATTCAACACTATCAAGACACAACCTTTGACTCCTCAACATATCTTCAGGCCAAAAAACAAATTATAGGTCTCTACATGTTTATCCTTAAAAATAAAATGGAGCAAAGTATCCAATTGTTGATGTAAAGAAAGAGAATACGGAAAATGTAAACATTTTTTAGGAAACATTTATAGATCTAGAACCCTTCGTAGGTCCAAGGCCATCTTCTGAAGCTCAGATTCAGAGTGATATGAGTGTTCCTCAATTTCTTTCGCTTCCAATAGGAGAATTTCTCTCCTCACCTCCAAAGGAACCACATTAAAGAAAGAACCCTTTAAGTCAAATGCAAACAATCGATTGTGTTTAACGCCAACAGTCCCCATACCTCCCCTCCTACCCATCATTCGTTGATGTGGAGGCCTGATGAATGAAGCAAGAGAGAAAACCAAACAATTGCATAGACCACGCCCATGAAAATAAGAAGACGAGCACATAATATAACTATTTTCTCCTGATCATAGAACTAGCTGATCACCCCACAAACACCATAACAAAGGACCTAAATTGAGAACGTAGCCTAATTAAGGACAACATAAGGACATAGGAAAAAATCCACCAAAACCAAACCAGATTATAAATACATCCAGGAGAAAATATCTGAAGTAAAGCAAATACCACTATCTCAACACAATGATTTTTTCTTACCATATGACTCCAACAAAATAGGAGAGACAACTCAAAGTGACACAAAAAGGAGAGGTCATGAAAATGAAGCCTTTTAAAACCCAACAAGACAAACCCTTAAACATTCAGAACAACGCCCTTGTGACATAAAAGGCCACCATTCACCAGACTCAAACACAATTAGACCAGGCATCATCCCCAACCCCAAAGCACCGAACTACAATACCCATAATACAGCATTATAGGAAGCCACTGTCAAGAAACCAAAACAACTATATGTAGTTGGAATAATTGGCTGTATAATACCTCTATGTGACTTCTAAAAGAGGACTCCAACTTCTGAAAACCCCCATGTATACCCTCAATCAACATAGACGTCAAACCCACCACACTCGAAGAGAATGAAGCTAAGGGGGGGCACCTCACCACCCTTCTCGTAAAAGACATACTTCGACCACCCCAGAGCCATATGTGAGCGTTTATAACCATTAATACTATTGTACACATTCCAACGCATTTCTCCAAACTATTGCCTCTCCATAACAACCTTAAGAAAAGTGTAGAGGGACTCACTTACCAAGGAGGCTATGAGCTCCATTGATTGGTGGCACTAACACCCCCATCCAATGACTTAATCTCCATTCACATTACGTAAATGTGTTTTCCATTTAATATTTTTTATACATTTTTTCATAGCTTTCCTAATTAGTGTCGAATAAAATAACAATATGAAAATTTTAATTCATAAATCTTATAATTATTAATATAAGAGCTTATCAAGTTGTTCCAATTCATTGATTCTTCAAACAACCCCTACAATATTTTAATGCATAGTTGGTTTGGTGATTGTGATTGGTAAAATGATAAAGCAATGTGTTTATGAAAGTAGGCACCAATGACATAAATTTTATTACATTAAGCAAACCATTCAAATTAAAACAATGTTTTATGAGTTCCAACATATTTTCACTCTTATATTCATATGATGAGTTTGGAATCGAGTACAAACAAATATCTCAATTTGTATATATTTTTAAATAAAAGTGACGATGATAGATATTATGGTTTTTATAGTTTTGCTTAGTAAAACCTATTTAATACATATGTACATAGTCTCTTCATACTCATTTAATTTTATTTATCGAAAATAATAAGTACTACTTAAATAAATTTATTTTTTAATTTAATATATATTTATTGAAAAATTAATTTTTAACGTAATAAAATTGTTCATATTAAATCTCTAACTAATTATAAATTTAAAATATGTTTTTTATAAAAAACAATTATTTTTTATAATTAAAAAATATTTAATTTAATATTAAAATATTTTACATATAGAAAAATTGTTTTATTCGAAACAATTAATTAAAAATAAAGATTATTTTTACAAACTAATTACAATGTTGTATAATACATGACAAGTATATAAATATCACTGTTCTATTTGATTGATAATATACCTTTACTTTTTACCTTTTTAAGGTGATAGTAAAGTGATATAAAAGAGTTAATTTATATGACATTGACAAAGGATACTAATATATACATAAAGCATGGCTCAACACATAAATGATAAAGTGACAGTCTCAGCAGTAAATACGACCAAATACAACCATATATACACAACATGGCCGAGAATATGGACAAAGGACAAGAATATATCACACAAAGCATCGCTCAATACAAATGGAAGATGATTATGAAAATCAAGCATTGAGACGAAGTTACCCTTCCAACTAGAAAATGATTTTGAAAATCGAGTACTAGTGGAAATTTGTTTGATCATAATGTTTGTAAAAAGATAATATGGGGAGACCGATGGAGATGGATGATCGAGTGTCTTCGAGTGGTATCCCTTCTTCACCAACAACCCAACGAACTGAGCTCAGAAGATTAGAGGGATGTTGGCCCCCGGTTCTTTAAGGTGTTTGTAGTGAGAGATGTTGGTGGAAAATAACTACTCTGTCAATGGGTTATAAATGCACGAAATGTATATGTTTTTTTTAAAATGAGTGATCTAACAATAGGTATATATAGTCCTCATGCATTTATGGTGTATAGACAGGTTGGTTATTTGTTGCTATTTATTTATGTAAATTATAAATAATAAAAAAAATGAAAGATCAAACAATTAACCTTCCTCTGATTGTATAATTTTTAAATATTCTTTAAATTTACCATCTATATAATTTTTGAAATTTACCGATTAAAAAAAAAAAATCATATATTGTGAAAAACTTTGACATATGAACATTTAAATATTTAGATTGCTTATTTCCATGAATGAAGGAGTGCTCCTGGGAAGCCGAGCGACCAATATGTTGAGATCTCGAGTCCTCCAATTCGGTGTCTCGAATGCCTATTCATACAATCTGTGCTGACCGCAATGGGAACCAATCCCATCTGAATCAATGTTGGGATCTCATGGTGGCCATGTTCCTCACTATCCGCCCTCCACTTTTTCGAGTTTGTCTCTTACACCTGTTTTGTCTCATGCACCTGCCATTTTGTATCACCTCCCGCAATTTCAAAAGCCTATCCTATCTTGGTGCACCTTGATAGGGCCCTTATGGAGGCCAATCATTTTTGTAGAGGGGGTGCATATTCTATGGACACTTTTACTCCATCTTGACACATTTCTTCTTATTAACCTCCTGCGTCCTTCGATTGACACCTTGCAAACTACCTGTTGGCTTATCGTTTTACCTTCTCTTACTTCATCCACTATAAGGAGGGGTACCTTACAGTTTTAGAAGATTTTTTCTCCTTTCCTATCTGCCGTGCGCACTCCTGCGCAAGGTCAGGGTCATGAGATATCTAGATTTTGTCATCATATTGGCTCTCATCTACTGATAGTTGGCCACCCTTTTCCTTTCGTCCCTGGCATCTCTGGGCTTTGGGGAGGTTTTGGATAGAAGCGTTTTTGGACCAGACGATGTTACTTCTCGGTGACATTCTACTTTTCACATGTATACATCTTTTTTTAGGTAAATTTAACAGCTCATGTTTTTTCGGTTTTCATTCATATGTGGATTGTGTGAAACGTATGTTTATCATCATATTTCCTGTCATCCCCATTGCACCATTTATCATTTCCTTGGAAAATTTTACTATTTATAGTTATTTGTTAATGGAAATTCTATATGGTTTTAGGGACCTTTGTCATAGTATTGCATGGTATTTGAATATCTATGTTATATCAAAGTCGTGTGTAGACTTTAGCTTCAAGATTGGTCACTGGTGGTGTAAATGTAGTTATTGTTTCTGTTGTTGCATCGTTCTACCTTGTTTCTCATAAGTCTTGCCTATTCTATCTATCTTGTGTATATCGGTTCCATTTTTTCCTCTTTGTCGACATAATATTTTCTGGTCTTGCCTAGTCTAGCGTGGGTCGATCCCTTTGGTTTTTCCGAGAGTTCGGCTGGTTTTTTTCGGAGTCTCGATCGGATTTTTCATCTTCTAAGATTCTGGGGGCTTAGAGTACCTGGAGGGTACTTGCGAATTACTCGTCCACCTACTTTTTACCGTCACTGTCTTTCTGGATTATTCCCCATATCTACATTTTCGTCAGTCTTAATATTATGAACTATCATTGATCTTTCCGAGGGGTACTCACTCGTGCGGATTGATTTGGGATAATCCTTCCCAGTCTCCAGGTCAATGCTTCTGATTTTGGAATTTGAATTTTTGTCAGACAGTCACATCTTATTGATGTTTTCTTTTTCCCTAGACCATTATAGGATCTAACCTCTTTCGGGTCTTTGATATGGTTTTATCTCGAATGTAATCTCATTAATTGAGGTTTAGGCAGTTGGTCAGATTTCCAAATATAGTGTCAGGAGTTGTCTATCCCAAGGTTTTCTTTCTTCTGACGGTCGATGTGAATATCTTGTCCCTATCTCTTCGTCTTGTCACCCTTTCATGTGGTATGCTCTCCATTCATCCAGATGACATGGAGATCTTCCCAGTCGAATCTGATACGTCAGACTTGGTGAGGGTTGCCATGGAAGCAGAGGCTCTCCACTATGGCACTATCAAACCGTCTTGCTGGCAATCCTCTTTGGCAGAACATCTGATTCCCCATCCTCATCGGCAGAATCTTGGGGTTGACGAACATGTTTGTCCGCGGAACAAGCACAATCATCATCCTGCTAAGATTATTCTTCCTCCATCAGCTATTTGCTTGGACATTGTCTCGCTAGTAGACCACATTGCTAGTCTGCAATCCCGAGCTCTGATAGGAAAATGGCACTTTCCTGATATGGAAGACGCCCAGATGAGGAATTGGCTTGGATCCAAATGGCGCTCCTTTATTGGATACATCTATGCTATTGTCTAGTTGATGAAAAACTGGTATAGATTTCATTTCATGAAAGTAAAAGATCTGGACACCATATGGGCTCTCCCTTGAGTTCACAAGAAAATTTTTTTGGCCCTTCACAAATGGTATATAGGATTCAACCCATTGCGGAACACCCCACAAAATAATCTGATATGGGTCAAGCTGCCTGCCCTCCCTATTGAACTATGGACGAAGGAATCACTTTCTCACTTTGGAAACGCCATTAGGAAATTTGTGTATGTAGATCCCAAGTGCTTAGGTGCCAAGGACAAGCGGGTGGCTTGGATCCTGATCAATATAGAGTACATATGTGGCTTTCCTGATTATATTAATCTTGTTTGGGGTGAATTATCAATTCACCAAAGACTTGATTATTGGGGTGTTTCATTCTGATGTTCCCTCTGTCACAAAACTGGTCACTTGAAATGGCAATGCCCTCATCATCCATTTGGGAAGGTAAACATAAAGGAATATCATGTCAAACTACACACTCGTGCCATGGATAAGGCTTTCTGCAAAATGGGTGGGGAAAGAAATAATTTAAAAGGGTTATCTTCTATTGCTAATATTACATCCTCAATTCTGTCAAATAGTTATTCAATATCGCGAGACCCATCATGTGGTACTTCCCATCGGCTCTCCATTACACCTAAATACCCGAAGGCTACCCCCTAACCTTTCTGAGATAATTGTCCATGGATAATTCAGTTCTTGCGGGTGCTCAAGAATTGCTCTCTCATCTCCATTCACCGGAACCTTCTCCGGGGTTGCCCATAAAATCTCCTTTGCTTGTTCCACAACCGAATTCTATCCCCAATTTGACCCCAAACATTACTCTCATTCCATCCTCATCTTCATCTCCTATCAATGTCAGACCTGTCTCCATGGATAAAACCCCCTCCTCGATTTATCGTCATGCCACTACTCAAAATGATAAGTCCATTTCAAAAGGCAAAGCTCGACTAATTTTGGCCACTCAAACTCGCCAATTTAATCCCCTTCAAATTCTAATGGCAATGATCTTGACTTGCTATTGCGAAGACAATCTCTCCACTTCCATCCTCTTACCATTCATAAGCTTAGAAAGTCTACCTCACCTGTCATTAGCCCCACTTTGGCAAGGAATATCACTGTTAGAAGGAAACAAAACAGGGGTAGTAGACATTTCCGAAGAAGGAGGGGTATATCCAAAATCGATCTACAAGAATTTTCTAGTCAATTTAATGTCTTAAATTACTCTACATAAATTATCAATCCAGGTATCGTAAACTGATGAAGTGTGGTGCACCATATGTGCTTAGTTAACCTTTTTATTACTTTGTTGTTTTATAGTTTATGTTGTTTCTGGGGTTTTGTTCTTTTTGGTTTCCTAAAGTGTTTAATGCAAATGGAAATCCTATTCTAAGGTCTTAAGAATACTTTCAAAGGTCAAGTATGGATAGAGATTTCAAGACAAGGTTTATGTCCCTAATAGTAATTTCCAAAACTTAGCACTTCAAAAGATCTCAAAACATGCTATTGATCAAATCAGTGTTTAAACAAAAGTGTAAATATGCAGCTACTTAAATCAAACAAAAAATGAAATACTGATCATGAAATCACTGTCTCCGTTGCTTGTCTAAATACGGAAATAAAAGTTAAGTTATTGCACTCAAACAAATAAAAAATTGCAAACTAATAAAAGTAAAATCAAATCACATCATTCATAGTCTGATAGCTCGCCAGGTAGTCTAAGCTATGGCTTTAGGAGATAACGTCAATGATATGAGCAGTTTGATATCTAATTGCAGAAAAGTAAAACTAAAATCAAATCACATCATTCATAGTCCTATAGCTCGCCAGGTAGTCTAAGTTATGGCTTTAGGAGACAATGTCAATGATATGAGTAGTTTGATATCTAATTGCATAAAAGTAAAACTAAAATCAAATCATATCATTCATAGTCCAATAGCTCGCCAGGTAGTCTAAACTATGGCTTTAGGAGATAATGTCAATGATTAGAGCAGTTTGATATCTAATTGCAGAAAAGTAAAACTAAAATCAAATCACATCATTCATGATCCGATAGCTCGCCAAGTAGTCTAAGCTATGGCTTTAGGAGATAACGTCAATGATACGAGAAGTTTGATATCTAAACTAACTAACAAAGCAAGTGAATAAGACTGAAATCAAAGCATAACTGGAATTAAAAAAACTAAGAAAAGCAAAGTCAGCAGAGAGGCAAATCTCATGTCACTATTTGATGCAAAAATATGTAAAGAAAAACTAATCTACAATCAACTGGTTGAACACACTTACATGAATTAAAATTGCATGAATGGAAAATCTAAACTATCAAACTTAAAAGCAATAAAATGACATACATGAATGAAATCAAAGCAAAATTACAGAATGAAATCTTCTCTACCTTACATTCTAATGTGCTCCATGACATCTACTTTACATCTCCTTCCATGTTGAGAACATCAAAGCTTTATTCAAATTCTTCAAAATTACAAAGTACAACAAAGCTCTCCAAAGCTTTCAAAAGCCATCAAGGAAGAACTATAAACTCCAAGCTAAGCTAAGACTAACAAGCTCACAAGCTCTAAACTCTAAGCTAACAAATGAAGGAGAGAGATCTCTTATTTATACAAAAAGATGAGAAGTCATCTCATTAATGAGAGTCCATGAATCTCTCCCTCTACCTCTAGAGTCATAATCAAAATAGGAACTGATAAGACACATGTCTTTTTAGAGTTACAATACAATTAGGAGATGTGACACATATCCTCATGATCCCATGATTCTTTCCACTCAAATTCGAATTTGGCCTTAGAGTGCACATAAGGGTCTTCTAGAAGCCTCCTTTCAATCTACACATGTCAACAATCTCAACCCATTGGTTAGGTATAAGCTTATGC
>APFE030186975.1:0-16692 GCA_000404065.3 Pinus taeda | reverse complement strand
TAGTATTAGTATTAATATTATTAATATTATATCATAATATTGTAATATATTTCATAGTATTGGATCATATTAATAGGGAGAAAAATAACTCTTAATTAAAAGAATAAAAAGAGAAATAAAATGATATAAGAAGAATCAAAAGATTAGATCATAATATTATAATCATTACATTGTGATACTAAGGAGGAGAAAAATAATCTATAATTAGAGAATTAAAAGAATAAAGAAAAGAAAGATGAAAAGAAAAATATTAAAGGGTGAAGCAAAGAATAAACTAAAAGACAACCAATGATTAAAGATGCGTAAATTGTCGTATTACTTTACTACTATATCACACATGTAAGAAAAAATTTAGTAGATTTTCATATTTTGATTGTAAGAAAAAAATTAGTAGATTTTCTTATTTTGATTATGATATTTACAATATACTTACTTTTTTGAAAAATCTTAATTACCAAAAATATTTATTGTAAATATGATGGAATATTTTGTTGAGTGCAGTATGGAGGAGATTAATGGACCAACATTTAATTGTTAATCCGAGGTCTGTGGATTTCGAGACGCAACACTAGAAATGCTAGAGAAAAACTTCAAAAACCTACAAAACAAAACCCTGCTTTGTCCTACAAAATCCTACAAAACAAAACCCTACTTTGTCCTACAAACAACAATCATTACCCGCTCTAATTGTTGAAATATGGCAACAAGAATATTCCAATTTAATTTGTCCTTGAATTAAATTGTGAATTAAAATCGAATTTAGTCTTAAGAGCTACTTGGAATCATTAATTAATTTTTTTAAATTAAAGTTGGAGAAATTCAAGTTAGAAGTCTTTCTGAAGTCATGCAGAGTTATCCCTTAATTAAGGATATAAGATTGAGTTTATTTGAGTTGTAATTAATTAACTTAGTTACTAAGTCAAGTCCGTTAAATTTGTTTCAAGTTGTTTGAGAACTAATGTAGTTAATAGTCAGTTGATGCATGCATGCACTCAACTAGTGCTACTCCAAGTTAACTAAGATTCGCTCATCAGAAACTCATGCTTTCTATTCTGAGAAAAACCCAGTTGAGATTAAAGTCAAGGACAGTGTACTATCAGTTGCATATGTTTTATCAGGAGAAAACACATGCATGTAGTCAAGTATTTAATTTGAGGATAATAATTTTGGAAGGAGCACCACTTGGTAAAGGGAGAATCATCCACAGGAACAACGCAAGGGAAATAGGAGCTTGGAGGGCAGAGAGGAAGGTTGGAGAAGCCAGATTGCCTGTAGCATCTGTTTGGATTGTACTGAGATTTGGCTAGTGTGAGAGCTATGCTTTGTATATTCCTATGTATCTCTGCCTTGATGATAATTACAATAGTGTGGATTTTTTGCTGAGGCTTTCCCCAAAGTATTTTCATGTGTATTGTGCCATTGATTCTTCTTCTTCTAGTTATATTGTTCAGCTCGATCTTTAAGCTTCTGCAAATTGATAGTAGAAATAGGTTATAGTATTTTGCTTTGATTTATATTGCATTATCGGGTTAACGTACACAAAGATTTTCTACACTAATCATGTAATCAAAAGCATTCATTAGAAATGAAACCCTAATTACTGCAAATATTATTCCCAGTCTACCACCAATTGGAAGAAAAACCCTAATTATGGCAAGAAAACCCTAACTACTAATTAAATGGAAACCTGAGCATTCCCTAGGAAAATGTAAATAATGTCTTTGAAGGAAAAAAGAGTTAAGATCCTAGTCATTCCACACAATATAAAATCTGCCCATACTCACTACAGAACTCTAAATAATAAAAAATGACCAAGTTTATTGTGATCTTGCACTAGGCCTTATTGCAAGCTATCTCTGTGTAAAAAAAGAGAGATTATAAATATGCTCAATCCAAAGTGTATTAGTTGTGCATACAATCTTCTAATGCATAAATAAATTCATCTTTCTCTTAGATCTAAGACTCATTTATCCTTCACATCTTAAAAAAAAAACTTACAATATCAATTGAATATAGACTCTTGAAATGATATGGTGTCACTGTTCATACGAGAATATATATATCAAAGATATGCTCTATAATTATGGAAAATGTGAACCATCACTTTATTGAAAAAAATTACAGCCTTATGATCCCTTTTACTTGAATATTAACACATATCATAATAAGTGGGACAACGCATCAGATTGTGAAGTTTCAACACAAAACATATATATCTTATTTCAATGTGCAAATGTTAAAGGATCAAATACTAACATCACCAAAGTTACGGCTTCAACCCTATGTTCCAACACATCACCGTTGTGAAAAGTCTCATAAACCAAGTAGTGGTAATGTTACAAAGCCTAGGGTTTATGTTTCAATTAACCAAACAACTATAGATCACGATGGTTAAATGCAACCAAAGTTATTATTTAATAGCAACTTTGGGATCTTTGTAGATCCAGTGCAATTCAAGCAGAGAGACTCCATGTATCAATAGATCTATTATACTAGTAGCACAACTTGACATAAAATTTAGGATTGCAGATGATTTACAGAGTTTTGGATCTAATATGTCTCAAGATAATATGACATACCAAATTCAAGACTAACACCCTTAACTGGACATAGAGGGCAGAGTATTGTTTGATTCCATTATCACGATATAAATAAAGAAAACATGTTATACCTTCTTCATGATTTAATCGATTCATATAAAAATAATAAGAGTACAATCACAACCTTCCTAGATCCATGAGTATGGAAGAGTTTTTAAAATGAAGAAATATATGTAATATATTAGAAAAGTAGAGTTAAATAATTTATATAGGAATCCTTTAGATTTGAGAACAATTAAAAAAAAATAAAAAAAATTAGCATGCTAGAGAGTGAAATTTCAAACATCAATCAACATATCTGAAACCTAGCTAAATAAATGCATAAGGAGGGAAACGAGTTGGATTGACGAACCCAACCTATCAACTCATGCCTCCTATTAAAAAAAAATACAAAGAAGGAATTAAACACAGAAAATTAAATTACAAAACCTGGCATGAATTTTATTAAAATTTGTTCAATCCTTGACATCATGAGCCAAATTCTTATGGTCCAAACCAACCATATAAAAATAGAATAATATCCTCCTCCTTGTCACAAGCCATGACTGGTCTTTTTATAGATGTTACATTTCAAATTTAACCTATAACAACCCATTTTCTTTAAATTTGTGCATGATTTGGAACTCTAGAAAATTGTGTTTTTTTAATAAATTTGCCTCAAAGAACCTTTCGTATCTTCCAAAGCATGGAAATTTTAGAAATGGGCTGCACATTACTCAATTTTTTATACTAAGAACAAAACCCATGTTCCAGCATTTTTAGATTCACCCTTATTTGTACGCAAATCGAGGAGGAAGTTGTTTGTTTGAAAACTACTGCAAATTTGGGGTAGAGACATTAATTAGCTTCCAGAGATCCACATATGTGACCTGGCTATGTTTTGATTCATGTGGGAGCATGAAAAAATCACTATGGATAAAAACCATGTTCCCAATTTTCTCCAAGAAGTGCGCCAATATGTTGAACTATAAACGAGTGCAGAAATTATATTGTTGGTGCAAGATCATGCTAGAAATAGAAAGAAATTGGAAATGCCCACACATCATTTTTACACTAAAATTACATCATGTATTTATTGAATTGATGAGATCCAACCATTTCTAAATGAGGGATTGTTGTTGAGAAAATATGTCAATTGTCCAATTCACTCAACAAACCAATATTACCTATTTTCTAAAGTAAGTGTTATTCCAAGTTCCCCCCTTAATGCTTACATTGTTACATAAGTCACAAATTACATAGAAATCATATAAGTCTAATATGGTCTTCATCAACAATTACGTTCACTCTGGAATCTTGCAAACACTACTCTTTTTCACCACCACACGAGCTACCACTTGATCTTCATTTGAAGCATACCCACCTCCGACCATCGTTGAGAAGCTTTGCAAAATTGACATTTCTTGACTACCACAAAGAATAGTCAAGATATTGAATATCTCTATGGAAAAGTTTCCATCCCAGTACTATGCATCAAAATATACACTTCTAGTTATATAGGTAACTTGTCTAAATACAGAGCTTATCCAATAGTGAATTATGCAACTGACCTTTCTTCACACACAAATACACACATTAATAAATACTATAATGAATAGTTATTTTAGAAACGCATGAGAGGCTCTATATTAAATTCATTATCGATGTCATAATCTGCGATGTCCTGAAGGTTGGCTTCTTGCAAGTCTTCAATAGTAGCCATGTTGGTTAATTCCTTTAATTTTCCATTTAAGATATCTATGGCAGGAGTTTTACAATTGAATGATGTGTGTCCATATTTTCAATAGTAAAAACATTCCACTGAGTTCCTATTTTTATTAACTCTACCCTTTGAGAATAATGTCATCTCATCATGTGAGTTGTCCTCTGTGTTACATGATTTCATCCTCTTCTCTTCTGCTAAGAGTGTTGCAATCATTTCATCTAATGATCGAGAGGAGAACTGACTTAAGGTGAAAATAACATTATCATTATTTTAAAGTAAGCTATTTAACAAAATAGCCTTAGCATCTTCTTCTTCTATTTTTACCTCAATTTCCTTTGGTTGCCTTATGAGTGACTTTAGATCATTTATGTGTTTAGACAATGATACCCCATTATGCATTTTGAGTTTGAATAGCTACAATTTCAAAGAGAATTTTTTATTCACAACCTTTTCTCCAAATATCTTGCTTAAGTGTTCCCATATTTGTGAATAATACTTTCCTAGGTCTATAAGGTGAAGTTGTGAATCTGAAAATAGTCCTATAATACACTTAACTCTCTCTTCCCTTTTCTTTCGTTCAACTAATTGTTTTGGATCTTAGAGTGTTGATTCTAGTCCTTTTAATAATCTCCATAAGTTTTTATGCGTCAAATTCATTTGGAATTTCACTTCCAAGTATAGAAGTTTGACCCATTGAATTTTTCAATAACTATTTGATCCATATTTAAAATAAACAACTATTGTAAAAAAATTGCGTTGTCCACTGGCTCTACTGCTTACTCTGGTGGTGGATCCCACAATTGTCTTTCTCCCTTGCGAACAAAATAAGAACACAAATTTAAGTCTAAAGAGGCCGCGATGAAGAATATTGTGTAGGCGTCCTCTTAATTATTTATATGAAAAATGCTCGTAGTGTAAGGTCCATGTAAAGCTCCTGCTCTCATCCTTGAGATCACGGAAGAATATTGTGTAGGCGTCCTCTTAATTATTTATATGAAAAATGCTCGTAGTGTAAGGTCCATGTAAAGCTCCTGCTCTCATCCTTGAGATCACGGCTAATCGAACTCTTCAACCTACAACATTAACCATGAGAGTATCGATTACTGTTGACTTACTAACACAATTCTCCTGCTCACGTGAATCGAAAAACACACAGGTGACGGATGAAACAATCAGTGTCTTCTCTATCGGAATTGGAGCACAATTGTTGTTGTTAGCTCAAAAAATGAAGCCCACTGCCTAAAGACTACCACTCTTGCGTGCAAAATACATCAACGCGGAGCGCAAGGTGGAGGAAGTACCATCACATAGGCAATTACATCACATAGGGATGGCTTCTATATGGTATGTTTTAGCTTATAAAAATCCTCTTACGAGAGCAAATAACCCCAACGAAGACAATCAGAGATTGTATGTACCTTCACTTTCAGACCAATGTGTTGAAGACACACACCATCGATCCCTTATGAAGCCTCTCACATTTCCCTGGGCCCTCTTGTGAGAGTAAACCCATAGCTACTAGCTCTAATATCAAGAAAGATATTGGAAAGAAATTGGAAATCCCACAGAGAGAAAAATATTTTTCTTATTACAGTGAATCACTTAATAACATCATGTATTTATTGAATTGATGAGATCCAACCATTTCTAGACTACTATTGAGAAAATATCTCAATTGTCTAATCCACTCAACAAACTAATCTTACCTATTTTCTAGATTAAGTGTTATTCCAAGTGAAATTTGATCTGCTTAACAATCAATTGTTGATGTATATATATAGAAGAAGTTTGACAATTCATTAACTAGAGTTTCATGTCCCTTCTTGAGAACCTGGGCACAATTAAAATAACATAAGAACCATCATTAATTACAATTTTGATGTAACTCTTATTGAAACATAGGGAATATGTTAAATAATAAACAATTACCTTATTGTGCTCCATGTTTAAAATAATAGCCTAACAATTATGCGAAATGATAATAATAATGATAAAATTTAGACAAAACTGTAAATAATCATAGGGCAAAAAAATGAATTATATACAACAATTATGGACCTAACATCTTCCTATTTTACATACAAACTTAGTAATATTAAGGTTTCATAGTAAATTTTGATTATGATTGTTTAAAACTTGCCAGGTCTAACTTTAATATTTTTTTTTATTATAATTCATTTAATAGAAATTATGGTGTAACAACATAATCAAAGATGTATGTGAATATTATTTATTCCTTAAATGATTAAGATGTAGAGCATAAATGAAAAAATATATTAAATTTAAAATAATTTATATAAATTAATTTAAACTAAAAAATTTGTATAGTTTATTTTTATTGGAAAATTTTTATAAATAAAAAATAAAAAAATTGACCAACTTTTAATGTATTTATATTTATTAAAAATATTTAAAAATTACCTCATATAGATTTAAATCATAATAAAATTTTAATACGTTTATTTTATAATTTTTTAATATATATTAAAAATTAACTTACTATAATAAATAAATAATTAATTAACACCATCAATTTTACTATTCCATTAATACAGATTAAGATGAAAGGAATACAGAACTCGGATGAAAGGCGCAGGAGGCTCTGCAACTTGAACTAGGGTTAGGGGTTTTACGTTGGGCATCATGGCGGGACATACAGGGGGGAGTATTGCTCCCTCCTACAGTCAAGTAGTTACAGATAGAAGCAAGGATGCGGGAAGACAACGTTTCAAGAAGCTTATGGAGAAGGCAACAGGGGCAAGTAACACAGACATATTGGGAGGAAATAGACCTCATGAACAGGAAGGAGAGCACCAGGAAGCTAGTAAGGAAAAGGAGAAAGGGGATAGCAGTCAGAAACCTACTTTTGTAAGGACATCTAGGGTCTGCAAACCTAAGTCGAACACCATTCCTCGAGTCATCTTAAGCGACCCTGCGCTACAAGCGCATAGGGATCATATGATGGAACATGCAATTATTTGCAAATTCATGGGAATATGGCCGACGGAGAGGGCGCTGCGTGTCTAGATAAGGAGCCACTGGAAGCCAAAGGGGGAAATAAACCTTCATGTGGGATCCAAGGGCTTTTTCATAGTAGTATTCACAAGCCTAGAGGATAAAGACAGAGTGTTTGAAGGAGGACAGTACTTCTATGCCGCTGCAGGCCTCTACATGCGACCATGGATAATGAACTTTGTTCCAGAATGCGAGAAATTTTCATCGGTACCGATATGGACTAGACTACACTCCCTTCCTCTGGATTATTGGTTACCAGAATCGCTGAAAGAAATAGGCAACAAATTGGGGCATTTTCTAAAGATCTCAGATGCGACTCTGAAACGTAAATACACCTCCTTTGCCCGGATATATTTGGAAATGGACTTATCTGGAGCACTTCCGAACACAATAATTTTAGAAGTATATGATGAAGAATGGGTACAAGCGGTGGACTATAAGCACATCCCATTTAGGTGCCGCAAATGCCATGAGCATGGGCATCTATATAGAGATTTCCCAACAAACAACATCAAGAGAAATGTGAAAACCACGGTGGATAAAAATCCTGAGGGTTTTACCAAGGTTGGGGGAAAAGGGAAAGGCGGAAAGAGGCTGTAAAAGAAGATTAATGAGGAAAAACAACCAAGCCACAATAGCTTTAAGATCCTAGAAGAAGAAGAAGGAAACAAGGAAACGAACCAGGAAATGGAGAACCTTATCACTGAGAAGGAAAGGGATGACAACATGGAAGATATCATAAAACATAATGGAGATAAATAGGGACCATGAGATGACTCCAAGTGTGGCGGGGAGGACCATGAACTGCAGGAGATTCTAGATACGGAAAATTTGGATCTAGGGAAATTTTTGGAACAAGGAACAACCAAAGGAGTGGACTGCTTGCCAAAAGAGGAATATGACAGGGTTCAACAACTCTTCCTATGGAGATCACAAATGAAGGGAATTGGAGTCCAAAGAAATCATGAAAGCCAGGAACATAGAGGGATCAAAATGATGGAGGAGACATAGGCACAATCTCCAAAGAACCTAGGCAGGAAACGAGGAAGAAAAAGACAGAAGGAGTTGTTGAATGAATGTGGGAAACTATTGATTAACTCAGGTAAGATGAAAGAGCTTACCAGCTACTCCTTTACAAACCTTTCTTAATGAAGCTCACAACCTAGAATATTAGAGGCATAGGAAGTAGAAGGAAAGAAAGAAATCTCAGTACTAGAATAAAAGAAGAAAAACTAGATATGGTTTTTATTCAGGAGACAAAATGTTCGATGGATAATATTAGAGAAATTCATAGTAAATGGCTAATCAAGTATGAGTATCTAGGGGTTAAAGCAAAAAAATCAATGGGGGGGATTCTCACGCTGTGGGATCCACAGAAATTTAGAATCCTGGATGCCGAGGCATCTAGGAACTATCTTTCTTTGGTTTGTCAACCTTTAGGTGATAAGGAGATATACATGATCATAAATGTCTATGGACCTCAAAAGCAAGAAGATAAACTCAAGCTTCTCACCTCCCTTGAGGAACTAAGAGCAAGACACCCTAATATGCCCTAGATCATTGCAGGAGAGTTCAATATGATAAGATCTCTTACAGAGAAAAAAGGCGGTATCACACAGCTAGGCAAAGACTCCATGGCCTTTCAGAACTTCATAATGAACATGGGGTTAGTGGACACTGGAACAATAAATGGGACCTTCACCTAGAACAACAAAAGGGGAGAAGATTCACAAGTCGCATCTAGACTAGATAGATTTATTATCTTAGAGGACCTCTTTCTCTTAGTCCCTGCCATAACAACTTCTATTCTTCCCTTTGGAGGTTTAGATCATTGGCCTGTATAGCTGGAAGCCACTTTTATGGGTACACCAAGAAACAGACCTTTCAGGTTTGATAATGGCTAGCTTTGTCATCCTGAATTCACCAGTAATATTGAAAAATGGTGAAGAGAGGATCTCAACATTCAAGGCACTAGAATGTTCCTACTCCAACAAAAACTTAAACATATCAAATCCAAGCTTAAAGGTTGGACAAAAAGGAATTTTGCAATATCTTCAAAGCCAAAAGAGAAGCTGATTAGAAACTCCAGGAGATCAATCAAATCAACATCATAGAGGGCTTTACAGAGGAATGAAAAAAGCTAGCTGATTCTTTATAGGAAGATTGGGAAGAACAGTGCTTGCAAGAGGAGATTTTTTGGAGACAGAAGTCAAGGATTTAGTGGATTAAAGAGGGAGAAAGAAACACGCAGTTCTTTCATAAATCCACAATGGATCATAGGGCATACAAAAGAATCACAAAGCTAAAAGACTCTCAAGGGAGAGAAATCATTTCTCACATAGACATGGAATCTCTCCTTGTACAACATTTACTCAGTATTGCAGAGGAGCCTCTGGGGGATTGATCCAAGTTCATCAACCATTTCACTCAATATATCCCTCAGTTGGTTACTAGAGAAGATAACCACAATCTTAACAGGCCAGTGTCGGAAGAGGAGGTCAATGAAGTGGTCAATGAAATGCAAAATGGAAAAGCTCCAGGCCTGGATAGGTTCAATGTAGACTTCTTCAAAGCATGTTGGAAAACAATCAAACATGATATCCTTGAGGTGGTGGAAGACTCAAGAAGATCCAAAAAGGTTTTGAAGGCATTTAATGCTTCCTTCATAGCTTTGATCCCAAAAAAGGAAAATGCCATGAATCCAGATGGCTTCAAACCCATAGCCTTATGTAATGTGGTGTATAAAATTATTTCCAAGGTGATCACCAATAGACTCAAGCCCTTTTACCAGCTCTCATCTCAGAGGAGCAAACAGGCTATGTGGAAGGAAGAAAAATCCTCAATAATATCATCTAAGCTCATGAGGTGGTACACTCTCTCAAAAGCAACAAAAAAGCTGGTATGGTCATTCAATTAGACCTAGCAAAATATTATGACAAGCTAAGTTGGTCTTACATAAGGGCAGTTCTAAAAGCCTATGGATTCGACCAAAACTAGATAAGATGGGTTATGGTACTAGTCACCACGACTAGTTTCTCCATCCTGCTTAATGGCGCTCCTTCAAGACTCTTCACACCCTTTAGAGGTCTCAAACAAGGGGATCCACTCTCACCCTTCCTCTTTGTTCTCATGATGGAAGGGCCTTGTAGAGAGATTAAAATGGCTAATGCTGAAGGAAGAATCTAGGGAATCAATCTCACCTTGGATGGAGCAGCTAACACACATCAACAATTTGTGAATGAAACAATGTTGCAGGGCTTACCTACAGTCAGGGAAGCCAGAACAATTAAAAAAATTTTGTATGACTTTGCTATGGTTGCTGGCATAGAGGTAAGCCTCAACAAATCAAAATTTTTTTTCTTTAACACTGACATGGCGATTCAAAGAAATATCACCAGAATTCTTGGGTTTCAAAGGGACCAACTACCTTCCAAGTATCTGGGCATACATCTCACAAATAAACCTCTCAGCAAGGAAGTCTGGGGGCCAATTATAAATAAATTGTAGGACAAGATTCGAAAATGGACATGCAGATCTTTAAACTTGGTGGGGCGCCTTGTGCTCACACAGGTTGTCCTGCAAGCCATTCCTATATTTATGTTCTCAACTCTTCCTGCTCCTAAAGGAGTTAAGCAGCAGATCAAGAGCATACAAAGGGAATTTCTATGGGGTAAAGGAGAAGAGAAAAAGAAATGGGCTTTAGTAGCTTGGGACAAGATCTACAAACCCAAGAGCCAGGTGGCTTGGGGCTTCATGATCTTGAAACCATCAGCAAGGTTTCGGGAGCTAAACTTTGGTGGAGATGGATCAAGGAATTGACAACTCACTAGGCTAAGATTTGGACACAAAAATATGCCAAGAATTGGCAGAAGAAAGATCACATTAGAATGTCAGGGCACATTAAGGACTCCCACATTTGGAACCTTGCCTAGGAAAATAAAAGTATTATTCAGTGACATAGTTTCTAGGAAATTCGAGCTGGGAACCTAGCATGATTTTGGGAGGGAAACTAGTAGCAGGAACCTAATTTGTATAAGGATGAATTAACATCTCTCAAGAATGACATAGACAACAAAGGTCTACTTATGGTAAAAGAATTATGGGACCAGGAAAGGAACAATGGAAAATAGAGAACTTGGAAGGATCTAGGCCACAGTGAAGAGAGTCCTCTGAGGGCCCAGGCAGACTCTCTTACCCAGGATCTAGAGCATAGGAGGTTTCTGGTATCATCCTTGCCTGACCAACTAATATGGGGAAAGAACACTGAAGGAAACTTTAACCTCAAAGAAGCTAAACAGGTAGTAACAAGATTTAACTATCTAAATCCTGATCAAGTTTGGAAAAATCTTTGGCAGAGCCCCCACTGGATGAAAATAAAGTTATTCATTTGGCTAGTTCATCAAAGGAAAATCTTAACTTGGGAGAATCTTCTAAAAAAAGGCTTCACTGGACCATCCAAATGTTACCTTTGTGGTTTACAAGAGGAGACAATGGATCACCTTCTCAACCTCTGCCCTTTCACCTCCATCATGTGGGATTGGGTGGCCTCAATCTTTAGGTACATTGATAGGGACATACTCAACATCTCCAACACTTTGAAGAATTGGAGGAAAAACTTCTCAGGGAATGAAATTATTAATAAATCCTAGACCCTGGTTCCAGGTTTTGTCATTTGGAATGTATGGAAAGAGTGCAATAGTTGGATCTTCAAGAACAAAGATGGTAAGCTCCAACACATAATTGACCAAATTTTAAGGCAGCTCAAAGATACAATCAGTAGCTTGTTTAAGGACACTTCTTAAGGACCCTCCTCTACCCCAAGATGCGAGTATTCTACTATATTTGGGTCTCCAGTCCATAAAGCCTCAGGGCATTATCAAGGGAGTGAGCCAAATAAACTCAGATATAAACATTTGGAAGCCTCCTCCATATGGTTTCTTAAAGGTCAATATAGATGGAGCATCTAAGGGTAACCCAGGGTTAGCTAGTTTGGAGGTGTTATAAGAGATGAACAGGGGCAAATAAAGAAGATCTTTCATGGCCACTTGGGGAAGGCTACTGATAACATGGAGGAACTCATGGCCCTAGAGCAATCCTTGGAAATTTTGGTGGATTCAGATTCACATGATGTCATCATTGAAGCAAATTCAGAATTGATTATTAGGGCGACCAAGAAAATATGCAATGGCACATCACCGAATAAAGTGTTAAAGCAGTGGAAGCTCTCGCAAGTCTTTCACCGTATATACTCCCACCTGCAAACCTTAAAAACTGTAAGCTTTGTCCATGTGATAAGAAAAGCTAACATGGTAGCAAATCGTTTGGCAAATGAAGGAGTGATTAATAAGGAGAGGGACACCTGGCATGTCTGGGAGTTGTTACCCTCGGGCAAACTGTTAGAGGACTAGCTCAGTCAGGCTGACAAAGATATGGAGAAATGGGAAAGGTTGAGATCAGCGAAGGAAGAGCGCATAAGTTAATTCACAAGGAAGTGGTTTCTCATACCACAAGTGGTATGTCGTAAGGGGTCTAAGTGGTAACCGGTATTGTGAGGAACGCCTCTGATTCCACTCTTCAAGCGACACGTAGCAGTGAGGAGAAAAGAGGATACCTCTTTTCGGGCAGGTATTCCTTGAGCTACTTATCCACCCGAAATATACGTGGACCATTGGTTCCACGAAGGGTAGATCAACGGTGGAGGGTCGGGTGTGCAAGTGGAAGGTTGGATGCGATGATGCGATTTTACGATTCAACATTAGTTGTTGATTGTTGATTTTTTATGTAGAGAATGTAATAATTTTGAAATCCGACCTTTTGGGTTGCCGGTCAGATTTTTGTGTATTACCCGTGTTAGCCATATCTCCCGACAGTGGGGATGGTTCCGAGTTTTCAAGATTTAAAGCCAACTTTTCCTTAGATTGGTCATGTGGACCACTTTTTGGTAAATGCAAGGAAGTTTGGTTTACCTTGTAAAATATGTAATGTAATTGTTTCAGTTAATAGAAAGATCCATTCTTACTTGACAAAAAAAAAAAAAATACTATTCCATTAATACATATCATAGCATATGATATTTTTAAACAAATGGTATACCCAATCATAATAATTTATAAGAGTTTACAATGAAAAAACAGCGTGAAATGCGTTTTTATTCTTCTAAACAATTCATTTTTAAAATTGAAATTTTCACTCAAAATATAACATTCATTTTTAAAATTGAAATTTTCACTCAAAATATAACATTTTTTTGAATTTTTGTTTAAATTGTATTTTAAATATAAGTTAAAAATATATTTAATTAATCTTTTTTAAGATTATAGATATTCCTTATTAAATGTAGTTTTAGATTAAAATTCACTTTCATCGAGAGGTAGGGGTTATTAATCGCTTCGATGAAACAATAGAGATCAAATATGTCTGGGGTTTGAGGTGTTTTTCTAACAATCAAGTTAAATTTTTGGCATTATGGCAAGGGCTTGAATTGGTAATCTTGAAAAATGTCTGGCAATTAATATTTTTTGGAGACTCTATGCTAGTTATTCAACAGGTGTGCAAGTTCAATGATTCTTAGGTGAAAAATCTCTCTCCTATTTTGCATAGGATTAGTTTGCGAATTTCGAAGTTTGAGGTCATCAACTTCTACCATGTGAAGAGGCATCTTAATGCAATAACATATTCCCTTGCTAACAAAGGAGTTAGTCTCGAATAAGCCTCAAGACATGATAAGAACCTCATTGTTCAATCTATCCCATGAAATCTTTATTTATAAACATGCTAATTAGCGTCCTGATCACACTAAGTATCATTAAAGGAGAAAAGGCCAAGTGGGAAATTTGAAGTATTCCTACCAATACTCAAGCAATCTTGTTGACCATTCCTTCTCTCTTGTTGTGGTTTTTGAGGCACCACTCCATGGCCGAGGGTTGGGTTTGGGTGTACAAATGGTCTGCTCATTGATTATTGATAGAATCAAAGGACAAGTGGAAGATCTAATCCTATGGTATTAAGTTTGGATGGAGGCAAGGTTTTCACATATCCAATATCACAGTTTTGTTAGCATGTTCGAGGATACTAGGTTTAATGAAGTAGGATATTAGTTGCAGAGGTATTAATTCTCTTAGCGTGCTTTGGGGACGAAGAATGTGTAAGTTAGAGGAATGTTTCACTATGATGATGAGAGGTTTTGGGTTGGCTGACACAAGCCAACAAGCATATAAGGGTTGGTGGTGCTCTTTGGCTTCAATAGAAAATAGAGTTTGTTTGTTCCAAATTTCTATAGTGAGGGTAGACTTTGAAAAACCAGGCACAATGGAACACTTTAAGATTGTAGAGAAGGAGGAATTTAATCATAAATTGGGCTATTTAACAACCATGATAGAGTATCTTTTGACTTTGTTATCTAGGCAGGGGAGATGGGTAAGGATGACTCCCAAGCCCATTCTTTCCTCTTACACCAAAAACTGGGATTATTACAGACTAAAGTTTAGCGGATTTAGGTGGCTTATGATACATTGAGTTTGAATATGGACATGGTGCTTTCCTTGCATGAAGGAATGATTAGCAGGGTAGATAAGGAACTAAAATCTAAGGCTTGTGAACTACAAGAAGAAATTCCAGATCCTTTAGTGGTGGTAGTTCTAGAAGACACAATGGATTCGATTATTCTTCCCACTTAGTCTCAAATTTTTGAATCTGAAGTCGGTATCCTTGTTGGGTTGAACACTGAAGGATAGTTCTCTTTAATTTTCATCCATGTACTATACTTTTGTTTTTGTATTAGGAGCTTTTTAGAGGTAGTATAAGTTATGCTAGAATAGTGCAGTAGTATGTAAATAGAGGGTCAAAAGTGTCAATATGTTTTGGTCGTGTATGCGCACAATGAATGATGCTTATGAAGTAGATTTTAAAGATGCTCTACCCCTTTTATTAAAAAAAACAAAAAAAAAACTTTTATATTTTCCAAATGATATATTGGGAATAAAAGAAGTTAGCTAAATTAAGAAATAGTGATATTTTAAATTGAAGTTAACTTTAATGATATATTTACATGGTCATACAAGGTAGTTAAGCAAGCTAATTAGGGAGATTGAGAAATAAAGATTAAATATATGGACATGGTTATATTAATAAAGGATTAAGTATAGTTTTTATTATTTTTAAAATTATAAAAAATATATATAATTTATTTTTAAATAAGTTTAAAATATTATATATATAATAATTTATATTGTATTAAATAAAAAAAATATTTTTAAAGATAAAAGCTTAATCATTTTTTTAAATAAACACATTCCAAATATCAATATCATTAACTTGACTTAAATGTATTGTCAAAATATAGTAATGAGTATCAAGTTGAAACCTAATTTGGAAAAATGTTAGCTTCTTCAATATTCAAAAGTACAAATATAAAATAGGACCAGGGAGTGATATTGTAGGAATATTTTAAATATGATTATGTAGTGATATTATAGGAATATTTTCATTGTTATAGTTTTGAATCTATATAATTAAATAAACAATTATATATTATTAAAATAAATCAATTTGCATCTTTGGCCTAGCTGGGTATGGAGGAATATTTAGAGATTGGCTTAGCAATATTCTAAATATTTTTGTAGGGAATTGTGGCGTCACTAGTAACAATGTGGCATAATTTACAGCCCTGGAGAGAGGATTAATGATAGCAAGGGAGGGGGTTTCTAAAGAATTCAACTGGATGATGATTCTCAATTTGTGATTGCTCAGAAACTCATATATGGTTCCTTGGTGAGCAAAGTGGTTAAGAGTTGGTGCTTAGAGCTTTTGGTATTTCTAATACCATCATTATCTTGTGTTATAACATCTCATTCCTAGAGATCAGGAAATAAAATATCATATATACTAGTGAATTGGGGAAGTTAAGAACAAGATCTAAAATTTGCATCTCCTTGGCCTGTGGAATCTCGATCTAGTTGGTTAGCTCGGTTGTTACGTATCTTGGAGAGCAATGGAGTCTCCCTAATGGGGGTGAAAAAACAGTGTGAGGAGGGCCTCGAGGAGGGTTTCGACCACCCCACTGACTCCCTTGGTCATTAAGGCGGGGTAGCATGGGATACCTCCACCATGCAACCTTGTGTGCAACATTAATAAAAATTATACAACAATAATTAAGTGTTCTTGTTGGTTAATGGAGGTCGTGGAGTGGAATGTGGTTCTGAGCCTTGCATGGCAGTAGGTTCCTCAACTTTGCGTCCATGCAGCTGATGTAGAATGTTTCTATTTTTATCTCTAACCAATTTCTACAGATTATAGGGTGAGTCAATGGGACAAGGTGAAACTGAATTGTTGGTATGTGGTTGTTTGGCAGTCATCACTAGTTATCTGGAGTGC
>APFE030186972.1:0-11611 GCA_000404065.3 Pinus taeda | reverse complement strand
AATTCTCTGTTGGATGGAGCACCCTGTTTCCCCTATATATGGTGTCCCACAAGAGCAGGGAATCAGATAAACACCCTTCATGTCTTTGGGGTTGACAGGATCCTTCACCGATCGCAGGGAATTACGAATTGTTCTGAGGGGCCTGAAGGTAGAGGGAATATCAAACTTTCTAAGGATCCGAGCAATCTTTGAAGTGTTTTGTTGTTTTTTTTTTTTTTTTTGTTAAAGGAGAATTAAAGAGAAAGGACTTTATTTTAACATGAGAAGTTTAGGGCTTTGAAAAGGTTTGTCTGTTTGCAATTTTTCTGTTTTTTCAAACATGGCAGTGTCTCTTAGGTGAAGATTGTGCCTTACAGGGCCGTATATTGAAAATCATACTTTTTTTGGGGCGATATGGAAGACAGCCTCATGCAAACAAGAAAGTAGCTATAAGATAGAGGAAAGACTGCAGTCATGGATTTCAAAGCATGATTGAAGCAAATTAAGAAAATAAATTGAAAAGAAGAGTAAAAAAAATCATTACCATGGTTAGAGAGGTTCAGGTCGCGACCAAAGAATTGAAAAGTCTAGCAGACGAAGGAAAAAAGATTAGGGGCGATTGGTGTAGCCTAGATTTACTACTATCTCCTATGTTTACTGGAGAATATTTTGATCATTGGGTTATTTAAATGCTAAATTTTATTCGAGCTAAAGAGTTAATGGAGTATCGGTCTAATTACCCATATGATGAATTATGTGATACTTTAGCATTGGATTTTACAAAACAGGGATTGGATGAGAAGTTTTTTGTGAAAAGCAGCAAAAGCTACAACTTCCAAAGAAGCATGGAAGATCCTGGAAGAACAATTTGGTGCAAGGGGGAGTGGCGTGTAGTAGCAAGATGTGTCACAGTCTGTTGAATCAATTGCAAATCTGAGAGTAGATGGGCAAGACTCTAGGAAGACAACAAATCTTGGAGAATCTACTCAAAGGTAAATGATGGTCTATTGATGGTGCTGGACCCACCAACATGTCAAGGGGATCTCCCCAGTAAGAAGTCCCAATTAGACCTCAAATCGTTTGGTGTAGGAGTCCTAGCGGTGGGTTGTAAGGTAATGCCTTGACTGCGGTGTCGCAGAGAGGCAAATAGAATAACTATGTCAGCAGCAAGGGTCTGACTGATGCAATTAGTCAAGGAAGGTGTATGAGAGGTTCCAAAAGGGGGAAGGAGGTGAAGGTGAGTTCCAGGTTGAAAGGGATCAATCCCAACTCAGCTAGGAACACACAACACAAAGGACATGCACAACTTCCAGCAGAGTAATCCACTCGGATGCGGTAGTCACATCATACAAGGTAAGATAACAGATACAACACTCACAGATCATTCCAAGACGAGTGTGGCAGTTGTTATAGCAAGGTTCAAGTGAAAGGTCTTTTTGATGTCCGACAAAGTATTCGACACGTACGATGACAACATTAGTAACATATGCAACACATTAACGACAAGATTCATATAATTGCATGTGAATTAGTTCATACACAAGTACGTAAGTTAAACAACACATATCATTAAAACAACTAGAGTAGTCCAACTAGAATAAAAACATATGCATGAAAATGTGTTGGTTTTTATTATATAAAGAAGTGTAAGTCACAATCATACAATACATCCATGTAAATCTGCTAGTCTCAATAGTGGAACATTACAACCACATTCGCCTACTCCTCCAAAGGGATGTACTAGCTCCGTGCAGTGGAGAAGTCAAGGCACGTTATAATACTATCCAAGTCTTCTTCAATATAGTCTTAGTAGAAGCTTGGCTAACCAAAAGCCTATACAATGAGTTATGAGGCACTATTTAGAGAAAAAGGTGGGGTGACCCTTGACATTCCCCTTAGTGACAGTTCAACTATCCTCATGACTCTTCACCTACTCTATGACTGTCACACCCAACCATTGACACTTGACTTACACTTGACATGAATCAACATTACTATGCACATGTACTCATGTGAGACAACATGGCTTGAGAAAGCCCTACAAGACATCACTGACACTCAGTCCACTGTGACGAGACCAACTCTTTGACATGCTTGTGATGGTGAGGGTGGTGATCTTATGCTAATCTTGCACGTCCATGATGGTTTTCATGCACCTCATGGTGACATCTTGTTGAAGCAAACTCTACCTCCATTGAAACCAGTGCACTAGTTTGGCCCCTTCGTCCAACTCATCTGCTAACATGCACATGGTCTTCTTAGGTACAGTTGAACCAACAACACACTGATGCATAGTGTCCATGCTAATTTTTAAGTGTGTGTTGGTGGTCCTACGCACCAACTTGCCAAAGTACATGTTCATCACTCATTGGACTTTATTATTGTCTTCGTCTTGTTGAGTTTGTTGAATGGGCTGGATTGCATGTGTGCACTCAACGACATGCACATTGTTGAATCCCTTGCATGCAATCAACAACACTGATCACCATATCTGCTTATGTTAGTTGTTGGGGTAGATCCTTATCTTGTGTGGGCGCAGTTTCACCCATGAGTGCATGTTGCGTCCACTGCTATTCCTACTCCTGTTGTAACTCATTCGTCTGTCTGTGCAACTTCATGTTCCTCCTGAGTTGCCGCTTCAGCATGTGCAACTCCTTCTTTGTTCCATCTTCTACCTTCGCGCGATCTTCATGTCGCACCGTCACCTCATAGCCTAAGTCTCCAAATTTACCTTCATTATCAGTCGATCTGCTCGATCTTGCAACTTTGTTCTATCTCTGTGTTGTCAACAACCTTCCTCTTGCATTCGTTGCATTTTCTTTGTTCACTGCATTCGGTATACTTCCTTCAGTTGTTGCTCATGATGCTACTTTTTGTGACTTTGTTGCTTGATGTCCTTATCTACAAACAACTTGATGTATTCGTGAGTAGGCAAGCTCATAGACACTTGATTGACTGCATCCCAAAACGTGCTCTGGACGGTGTCTTCATTTCTACTCTCCTAGAAACCATTGTACCTATACTACTAAGAGACAGATGAACACCCGTGATACAGAGACATGCAAACACTCATAGAAAGCAATATTTTAGTAGAAAACCAAAATGAACATGAGATATGACTTCCAACATACCTGGGTAAATGATCATGAAGGTTGCGAAATTTTGGTTGGGAGGTCGGGAGACTCACAACCAAGACTGCTCAAGGCACAGTTTGGGCTGCTAGGAGACTAGCTGACTGTTAGAACTATGCAATGCATAGTCCAGTTTGGATACTGAATGATGGGATTGCACAATGATCAATCCCATCTGGGAAAGAATACTGGCCCAAGGACAAATTTGTGCAATTTCTTGGGCCAGGCAGCCACTGTCCTCCTGAAATGCACAAAACATTCTTGGAGGCTAGTGCTAGATAGAAATGCACAAATCTGGAGAGGAAGGTGAGCCTTCCCTATATTGTGCAATGCAGCCTTGGTGAAGGCAAATTTTGAGCCAAGGTTGGCTCGACTCGCCGACGAGCAAATGAAAGAAACTAAAATAGTAAATAAATGGTGACACTAAGAGATAGGAGAAGTGATTGACAGTGCATGCAAAACACGAATGAAAGATTCAGCAAACAAATCAACATGCATGTGGGTGAGGCATTTTGCCAGTTGGGCGAACATCTATGCAAAATAATTTCATGCATGCGACAACCGTGAGATAGCTGCGAAAACTAAGACATAGCTAGGACAAGCTAGTATATATGTAAATGACAGCAAGCGTTCAGAGAAATCAATCAAACAATACTCCCAAAAGTGAAAACACAAAAAGCGACAGAAATGCAGCACAAGGCATGGGAAGCGAGCTTACCCCAAAAAACTAAGCTGAATGTGCCAACTGCTCCTAGATGTGATGTGGGATGTCATAGCTACAAGGTTGATATGAGGAATGAGCTCTATAGCATCCGGTTGATGAGTTTTGATAATCATCGAAGTTGTGATGCACATACCACGAATCTAGGAGAAGCGACACTTGGTGGGAGGTTTCAGAATTGCTCCTTGCATGTAACCTCTAACTGCTAAACATAGATCCTTGAAACAAGGAATTCATTTGCATGCTGACTTGGGAGAAGTAGCCCATGCATGCAATTCTGTTTTGCTTAGTCCCAGAGGGAACCTGTAAACTCAGCTGCACATGCAAGAGATTGCTCGACTACTTGAGAAAAATGTGCATTTCTGACTAGGAGCTGGGCTGGTTACCTAGGAGATTTGCACAATTTCTGGGTAGAGTAGCTGACTGTTGCCAAGATTTGCACAAATCATGGGCTGAATAGCCTATTGCTAGGAAAATTTTCACAAATCTTGCTCAGAGGGTTGGCTGGCAGGATTGCGTAATCCTAGAGCCCGACAAGCTATTAGAGAGGATTGCACAATTCCTAGAGGGAAGGTTGGTTGCCCTCCAAAAATGCACAATTTTCAAGGGGAAGTTGCTCAACCTACAGCTGGACCAAGTTTGGGTGAGCAGCCTATGAGGGGAATGGATCAACTTTGATTGACAGACTACCTTTATGCAAGGAAAACACTTAAAGTTTGAGTACTTGAGGAAGTGAGACAATTTTTTGTGTAAGGTTGGTAGGGAGGCTCCAAAATAGGCTAAGGTAAAATTTTGGAGGGTGGTTGTAGATGTTACAACACTTGGAGACACACTGGTAGAACTCCAGCTCTTTGAATGGACCTTGTTCGTGAAAAGCAAGTCTAACACCTCCGGAATTATTGTTCGACTCTCATCTCATCTTGGCTTCACACTAGTTTGATTGCAAGATGTAGCATCTGCCAGACTCTTGGTCAATTGATACACATTCCAAGCCAAGGCAACACAATTGCTTCTATTAGGGTTGAGGGGTATATAGGTGCATAAACAATATAATCGTTAGAGCCTTAGTTTCATCTCTTGGTGTTGCTCCACTGCCATCAGGCCTGTACAGTAACCTAGTGGAGTCACATAGGAACACAAGCATGGCTTCGTTGTTAGCGAGCCTGGTCAGTACCCCAACAGAGTTACTTGCATCACCTCCCTATGTAGGGAGTCTTTCTCTTCTTTCACATTATTCATTTTGAATTTTGATTTTTTTTTTTTTTTACTATTCATTTTTTTCATTTTCACTGTGCATAGCACTTATTCATTTCAGAGACAAAAGAGGGATCTTGACTTATTGAGAGCAGAAGAGGTTGTTCCAGCAAAGAAGCAATTTATTTTATATCTCTGACATGCTTGTTAAGGTTTTCCCCCTCACCTTACTCTACTTGACTGAGTTGACAAGGGTTAACCCAAAAACAATCGACTAGAGAAGGTGACACTAGTTAGCACGCAAGCATTGTGTTTACACCGTGGTTCACTTCGAATAGTACGTAGTTTCCTTCAACGTATCATGGAAAAAAATTAACAAGCTCATCATACAGAGGAAAGATGACAGATAACCAAGTAGTGATAGATGTACAAGGCCTCTTGTACTTTACCCAACTTGCTTCAAGGGTCATACATGGCTTCATGCAAAACTAACCTATGAATGAAACAAGCGAATGAACTAATAATCAACAAATCAAAGCAAGAGAAGAAGCAAAAATGAAAGCGAAGAAAGTAAACAAACAAGCAAATAAAGCATGTGAGCAAACAAGCATGCAAGCGAACAACCAAAAGCAAACACTACTCCTACTCGTAGATTAACAGTACATGGACCTGATCCCGTGAAGTGATATTTCCAATGCAACCACCGGCACATTGGTAGACCCATGTTGGTGAAGGATTGGTCTGTGAGGAACCCATTTGTGTGAACCAGTAAGCAAGAAATATATAAGAATGAAGACAACCACACTTCGTGATTCAAAGTGCCCACGAGACATAAGTGAGTGCATGTGAATGACGGGTAGCCCATGGACTTATCATGGTGCTGTGTGACACTATGTGCAACTTTTAAGCATAAGTACAATCTTGACTATGACATGCAAGCAAACAAAATAAACAAAGATAATTTGCATCGCGCACGAGTGCTTGCAATGTAAGACTCCTACAATACATGAGCAATGGGATCATGTAGTTCGAGTGGAGGAAGTAAAATTTGAGTGTTGGATTGATCTTGAGTGCATACAAATGAGTGATGAGGAGCCTTGAGTGTTTGAACAATTTCCTGATCAAAAGTGAAACCAACCTCAAGACAGTGAGGGCCTAACATAACCATCAGCTTGGGTTGAAGTGCATCGACAGTCTATGGGGTTTCCACTTTGTTGATAGATGGATATTCGTAGACCAGTGGCTTAGACGGATTAACAATGAGTGAATCAACATCGTGATCAGATGATGAGGTGAAGAGATCACGACAACCAAGATCAGGAAATTCAGGATGTTATTCGGCATCCTCATGGTTTGATGAATCACACAGACAGGTAGATGAGGAGGATGGATGTTCACCCTTTGCGATTCCAGAAAAATTAGTTGAAAGATTAAGTGTATTTTCAATGAATAATTGGTCCTCTGTTGTTGGATGATGGGCTAACATACAGTGTGTCCTGCGTGCGGGAAATAACACCGAGAGGGGGGGTGAATCAATATTAGTCAAGTCAATAACGTTTTTCTTTTCATACTCAAATTATATATGCTACTTCAATGAAGGTAACTCGCGTGTACACACAACTGTGTTTAAGGAAACAAGTGTATATCCAACAAACTAATGATTCAGTTAATTCATCATATGTTGATTTTTAATCTATGCATCAATGCTTTATTAAACATAAAACAGTAACTATGAGAAATTAATAACAGAATGAACCATCACACATAAGCAACACACATGAACACCAAGATTTAAGGTGGAAACCTAATGTGGGTTAAAATCACCTACTTTTGTCGTCTTTGTCTTCTTTTAATAATAATAAAGTCTGTTTACAACATTGTACTCGTGCAAACTCATACCAGTACGCAAGCTTCTACCTGCAGAAGGTTACTACCTTCTTTCATTCTCCAACTTCTACTAGAAGGGAGCTACAACCCCTTAGCTCTTGTACTAGCTGATATGTTTACTAGTATGTAGGAACCGACCTACAAAATGCTACAAAATTCTCTCTTCCTCCAGAGACCACGTTTCATAAATTTTCAATCTGGATGCTCCTGGTACATAACAATACACATGAAGGCCTCGTTTCATCTAATTTTCATACTGGACCCATTATCAACATTGAAGCTCAAAAACAATCACCACTTCACTACAACCATCAAATACATCTGCATTAACCAATCATTGAAAACTCAATCATAAATTTCTAAATCACTGAAAGCCCATGATCACTGAAGTAAATCACAATCAATCAATCTAAACATTTAGTATACTATCATCAAACTGCAGTCACCAGACCACAGAGCAGAACCCAGAATTCTGCAACAATAGTCAGATCCACTTGTAACTTCAAATATCATATTACATAATGTATACGCTACTTAGATGTGTTGAACTAGCGTGTATACACGCTTTTATCAAATCCAACCAAGTATATGTCTGTGAATATTAATTCATAATTTTGCAACTACTCTAGATTTCAATCATACACAGATCATAACATTTACAGAACAACACATGCGTCAATATTTAGATCTAGATTAAACATGATCAAACCATATAAAGATAATTCATTTCAAGCCTTAAGATCCCGATCCATCATTACATCTTATCCTCCATCAACCGCCAAGGTTCATCCTAGGTTCAAATCAAACAAAGCTCCATAAGATGATAACTTGCATACTGGATCTCACATTTCATCAGATATTCAATACTTGCACCCATGGCCTAATGATCTTCTCCTCCTTTTATAGTTTTAGGCCTTTCTCAATACCATGGACCAAAACCACTTAGGACCAATACCTTGGACCAAATACCTATGGTCAATACCTCGGACCAGATACCTTGGACCAATACCATGGATCAAAATACCATGGAACAAATACCTCAGTCCAAAAACTTAGTTTTCCAAGGTATACACACTTTTCCTTCCGTGAAAGTGCATGAGTACATATACGCTACTTATGGTCAGTGAACCTGCATGTATACGAAGCTTGGTCAAGGTGAACCTGCGTATACCTCTTGTTCTTCATTCTTTGTAGTCTGATCTGTAATTCTTTGTTGTTAACTTGCTGCATTGTGACCTGTCATCTGAGAGAGTTGTCATTGTACCTTACTTCTGAACTGATTCCTTTGAACTGCCCTGCATTTTGTCACAACTGACATGCATTTTGTCACATTTGATATCTCTTATGCAGATTCATCTAGTTACCATATACAAGTGAGTTGTTCTCCTACAAATGGGTTGCCATCAAGTACAACATATGCATCATAATGCCAACAATCTCCCCCTTTGGACTTGATGGCAACCATGTTGGTGTTGATTACCGCAAGCTGTAGAAATTGTTAGAGATAACAAGCAACACCAAAATACTCTCCCCCTTTGACATCAAGGGCAAAGGGCAGACCAAGATATTTTCCCCCTTTGATATCAAGGGCAAAGGGTCATGCTCCCCCGTTGACATAAATTGTGTTGGTCATGCTCCCCCTGAGTTCATGCTGAATTTTCTGATTGAAATCCCCATTTTTACATGCTGAGATGCATTATATCATCCATGCTCCCCCTGAGCACATGCAGAGTCTGCACATATTTTCCAAAAGAATAACATGACTCTATAACTCAACTGAGTGACTTTGACCTTCCTATCACCAATGACTCATACATATATCGATCTCCCAACCAAGTGGGGATATACCGAATTTGACTCATCCTCCCAACCAAGTGGGGATATACATGACTAAAATATATCAATTATTACATCATCATTCCCATGCATAGTAGGGTTACAAATTACATCAGGGACTCATCAAAAGAATACAACAGACAGAGACAAATTATTACATCATGGGTCCTTATATGAATTTTACATCGAATGATATATATGACATTCATAACAGAGACCAATTATCTAAACAAGACCATGATAGTCATTTATAAGAAGAGTTTCGGGATAAATCACATGTAGAAAACCTTTGTCAACGTGTTTCGAACCAACTAGTGTGGCTCATTGCAAGGACAAGTTGAGGAGTCAGATCATGGTTGCATATTAAATAGGGAGAGTAGACCTTCCCAAAAGCTGAGTTGACTAGGTTGACCATCAACGACTATATAGAAAAACGGCTAGATAATAATATAACGTTAAAAAGTCAACAAGTAATAAAAATAATATTATAATTATAGTAACTAATTTACTTCCTAATAAATAATTTTATATATTCTTATATATTAGAATGTAATTCCATTTTATTTTATTTATATATTATTCCTTGGTTATTAATATATTTAATTCCTTTTTAATTTATTTATTTAAATCATTAGGGATAAGTAAAGGGGGGTTTAGAAAATTTTCCTTGTTATTTAAGTTAATTTATTCTAATTCATTTAAGATACTACGGGACAAAGAATGATTATACTATTTTATTTACTTTTATATTATTCTTAGGTTATTAAATAACTTATTATCACTAGGATAAGTAAAAGGCTTTTTTTCTTCTAATATATAAATTATTAATAATAATATTAACTTTATAACTATTGATTTAATAATAATTGGATATTGATTTTTAATAAATATTGGAATTTAATATAGATTTAGTTTAATATTGATTTTATGGCGTTAAACGGGGGGTTTAGAAAATTTCCTGATTATTTAAATTAATTAATTTATTCCTTTTAATTTATTTAATCATTTAAAATTACGAGGGACAGAATGTTATTCTAATTTGATTTCATATATATTACTTTTTAGGTTATTAAATTAACTTTATTACACGAGGGATAGTACAAAAGGGTTTTTTAAACTAATAATTTACTTTACTGAATTCAATATTATTAATAATAATATTAATTTAATAATATTGATATTGATTTAACAATATTGATTTAATAATAGTGGAATTAATATAGATTTAATTAATATTGATTTTATGGGAAAGGTAAAATCTTAATAACAAATAAACAAGTAAAGCCATCTAATAGAACAAGCCAAGAAAAAATAAATAGAATGAGCGACAGAATTAAAAACAAGAAGGTCAAGAACAAGACCATTAGTAAAACAACTAAACCAAAGGAGAAACCCTAGGAGGATGGAAAAGACATGGCTCAAAAGAGAAGGATCTGGGAAATTTTGGGAAAACCTCGAAAGCAAGAAAAGGTTAAAAAGGAGGGGGGGGAAGGGGGGGAAGTAAGGAAAGACTAAGAAGAAAGGGCAGGGATCCAACAACTACTAATCTTCCAGCCATCATCTCTATTGATATTGTTAGGCCTTCCTTCAATTCCAATAGCTTCCCTGAATTTATGGTATGGAACTGTGCCACCTTAGTAATAACCTTCACCTCCTCTATGCAAACATGATGCTTGGTATTCTCTGCATGCTCTGCTAACACTGAAGACTTGGTTCTCCCATGTCTTAGGTCGGTTGCATGTTCGTTGATCCTTTGATGGATGGAGCACCATGTTTCCCCGATATAGGCGGTCCCACAAGAACAAGGGATCAAGTAGACACCCTTCATGTCTTTAGGGTCAACGGGATCTTTCACTGATCGAATGGATTTATGAATGGTGTTGAGGGGTATAAAGGTTGAGGGAATATTATACTTCTTAAGGATCCAAGCAATCTTGTCCGTGGTTCCCTGGACATAGGGAAGATGGACACCTAACAGGCGTTCTTTAGGTTCTTTTTTAATTAACGAATTTTTAGAAGCTTTAAGGAAAGCCTTCTGACCTAGGTGCCTACTATAGCTATTCTCCACAAAGATATTAAAGAGATGGGATTTCTCCTTATCAAAGCTCTCATTATTAGAAATCCTAAGGGCATGAGTAGCGAGGGTTTTAAGAACACCCAACTTTGAACAGGGAAATGATGGGAATCGACATGAAGATACTGCTCAGTATGCGTTTTCTTATAGAATATTGAGTGGGAGAGGGAACCATCCTTATTCTTGGATATAAGAATATCCAGGAAAGGGAGGCATAGTGGCAGTTATAAAAAACTACCCAAAAACCCTCTAAAGAAAATTTCTAATGCAGTGGCTCTTGACATCAAATCCAGTAGCTCTGTGAGTTCCCTTTTCCATAAACTCATTGAGAGCAGTCCCTTCACTCCTAGGATCTATGGGTTGTCAAAGATTCACAAATAAGGGGACCCCCTGAGGCCTATTGTCAACACCATTGATGGTCCGACCTACCTTCTGGCTAAGTTCCTTTCCCTTAAGCTTAAGCCCCTAGTTGGCTGTACAAAGTCCTTTGTGAAAGACTCTGCATCCTTCATTAAAGAGCTTAAGGACATAAAGCTTAACCCTGAGGACATTCTCATCAGCTTTGATGTGGTCTCTCTTTATACTTGTATCCCTATAAAGGAGGCCTTGGAAGCAATCTATCGCCTAACACATCCCGATACCGCTCATCTGGTTGAGATCTATCTCACTTCCACTTTTTTCTATTTCGAGGGTGAGTTATTTGAACAGACCTATGGTGTTGCCATGGGCTCACCCTTATCCCCTATTGTTGCGAATCTTTTTATGGAAGATTTCAAAGCCAAAGCTTTA